>RXOD01005441.1:0-14040 GCA_005223375.1 Amoebophrya sp. AT5.2 | reverse complement strand
AAGTACCTGGACGAGACGTTCTGTCCCGCGCTCCGGAAGAACTTCAATGAGAAGGACCAGCGGCACTTGGACCGGTTCGGAGGGTGGCAGTACGGCTTTCCGCGCGCATTTTGTGCCCTGTGGGACGCGTTCAAAACGGAAAACAAGACCACGAGTGACGCGGCGTACCGCGCGTGGAAGAAGCTGTTTTTCGCGAACCCGCCGCCGGGCGACGACTTCCAACACGGCGCACAGGCCGACCTGGACGAGGCGCTGCCAAATACGCTTTACATGCTGGCCGTGCCGAAGCGGCTGCAAGCAGGTGGCAAACTGGGAAAGAGCGCCGGCTTCCGGCAGCTGGAGGGCAAGAAGCGGGCGGTTGCGTTCATCCCGGCGGAAGGCGCCACGGAAGCGGCGAAGCCGGAGTTCCCGCCGAACGGGTTCCACGCCGACTTCGGGGGCTCTGAGTTCATGAACGACTTCGGCACCGTGAAGCTGGCGGTGTTGCGGGGCCACGGCGACAAACCCGAAAACACTGCTCAAAGGTCGTGGCGCGGCTCGCAGTGCATCCGGCAGTCAAAGCTGGACACGGAGCCGGGGCTGCGGTACGTGCCGAAGTTTGATGAGCGCGGAAACCTGAAGCGGGATTTTGTGGATGCGCAAGGCATCCTGGACGAGAGCTATCTGGAGGTGGAGTCCGAGAACGATACCGTGCTCCGGGCGTGGAAGGAGGAGCCGGTCCCCGGATCTCCGGAGCAGTGCCGCGTGGACAATGGCCAGGGCCAGGTGCAAGTCGTCCAGCTCACGCACCTGCCCAAGTCCGGCTTGCTGCCGATCTTTGTCATGCGCACGGGAGCCACCGAGAAGATCGACATCAAGGTGCACCTCCCGCTGACGGTGAAGGTCAAGCGGGAGTACTTCGCGGAGGCGGTTTCGGAGGAACACAAACCGAGCAAGGAAAAGCCGTGGGAGTATTCGCTGCGCTCGTTTGCGTGCCAAAACGGAAATAAGGACGGCGGTCACTGGTACGCGTATGCAAAGGTAGGGAAAAGCTGGTTCGAGCTGAACAACAGCAACGGAGTGCACGTCGAAGAACCGGTCGGAGACATCCAGGAGGTGCTAAAAGCGGAACAACAAGACATAGTGCAAATCTTCTACGAGAGGACGGCGTAACCGTAACGCTCCCAAGATTGTATCGCTGGAAGCTGCAGTGGTGGATTTGCGGGAAGGCGCCGACACTCGCGATTTTGCAGTGGAGTTTCGCAGCCTTGTTGATGGAGTGTGCGTTACGTGGACGTGAGAAATTAGCACGAAGATTGTGGGTTAGTGGTTCTGTGACAAAATCCTTGTTCCGCTTAATTCAATGACAGCAGCTGTGGGCGCGGGCGCGCGTTTATGAGAAACTCATCGGAGTCGACCGTAGGGCTTCAGCTTCTTCTAGATGTGATCAAATTAAAATCGGACACGCACTACATCACGGACTCCGGGAGTTGAGTACGTCCACAACGTCCACGTTAATGTAGTAGTAGAGCGTGTACTAGAAATCCTATTCCCTCTTCTAATTCACTCGACGACGATTCCGATCACCTTTGCCCGCTCCGATGCAAAAACCAAAGACTTTTACTGCCGCAGACGAAGGACTCTTAGTCAGTGTTTTGGCTACCACCCAGTACGCCTGTTTTGACTGCAACAAGAAAATCAGCTACGTAGAAGTACCCTTGCTGGTACTTGTGCATCGAGGAGACGGGCACGGGATACGCCGCGGATTCAGTCGAGAGTCTGGCTGCGTTTTGCGACTGCGGCACGGCTCCGGTTTTTATTTGCCTCGTCGATGGTGTCGTATTACTTGCTGGATCCCCTGAACGGAGAATATCTACTTGGCCTCACTGATAGCGACTCCTTTCAGTTTCTTGAAACTTGCACTTTCTTCCGCTACCTGTGAGTCTTCTCTCTCCGTGTTTTGTCTCCTCCAGATGCTTCGTCTCACTTTGGTCTCGCAGGCACGATGGATGACGTCTAAGTAGCTGTAGCGTCGGATCAACGACAAGATTTGACGAACGCGAGGCCCGGCACGCACGGAGCTAGAATTATAGGTTACCAGACTCATTGTTTTCGTGGTCTAAGTCATGGCTGATGGCACCAGCTCTCCTGATGTGGAGATCGCGTACCCGTTGCTGCTGCACTTCCAAAACGCCGTGGTGCGGAGAGCAGCCTGTGCCTCCACCGCAGCTTCATCCAGCTCCCCTACTCTTCCGACGAGTAGTTCACCGTCGTCGCCGCGATGTACGCCGCGCGCCTGCTTGGACACCGGAGACCCAGCACACACTGCTCTTTTCGCTTTCGGCTCGACGCTAGGCGAAAAAACCGCGCGCCAGCTTCTCCGGAAGAACAAGAAGGTGATCTCGGAACACCGCGACGCCGCCAAGTTCGTCTGCCGCGAAATGTGGACGTTTTGCTTCGGGAAGCAGGCCGACCGCCTGCAAATCAACCGCGACACGGGCGGCTTCGTAATATGGGACAACGATTTCCGACCGGTGCGCCACCTCTTCGACTGCGATGGTGCTGGGTCGAGCAACTCTAAGGCGAAGGATAATTATACGGTGGATGGTGTTGATGATACCGAAGCTGGAGATAGCGAGGGTCCGGGAAGAAGTAGTGTGGACTATCGGGCACTGGCGCTGACAATATGGCGCGGGCTAATACAAGGCGCCGTGCAGTGGCTGCGAAGCGAATTTGCCCTGCGAGACTCGCGCGCGGACAATGAGATAAGCGCCGAAAAGAAAGACAAAGATGTCGCAGTCGTCGTCAACGCAGAGGCGAAAACAGACACGCAAGTCGTATTCTACCTGGATTTTCAGCTGACAGCATGAAGATGCCGAACTTCGCTGCTGCGCACTAAGCAGTGAGGTGATGACTTCGTGGGCTATTAACTTATTAGGGTGCGATCATGGAGCTGGAGGCGGGACTGCGACAGTGCTGTGGCGGTTATGTCCGCGCAACTTCGAAGCATCGCTATCGGCACGGCGTTGTGGACCCAGAATGCCACTGTGTGTCCAGAAACAGAATGTCTTTTCCTTGTTCGGCATGCTCCCTAAAATATGACGCTTGAATGGTTCATTCCTAAAATATGACGCTTGAATGGTTCACTTCCTCCATCAGATCCGATTTGCGTCCGCACCGAACATCAGACGATCATGAATTTTGTCACGGATGGATATGCATCGCGAGGCACAGATGGAACTCGAACTCCTTATTGTCTTCGCACCGAGTTCCAGTCGTGAGCCGCTGCCGATCCAGAAACTTTTCATTTTACCACGCGAACGCACAGAGCAGAAAAGGAAAACTACTTAGCCGTTTCTCGCGCGGCGCCAAGCGCAGCATCGATTAAACGCTAGATACGTAGTGCTTTCATCGGGGGACGGACAGGCGACAGCGTAGAGGTATAGGAAAAAACTCGAACTATTCTGAACGAACTTCTGTCGATCGAAATCGAATACGATTCGATACTAGATCATAGACGAGTACTTAGATTGATAGAAGAAGATGACTGCCGCAGCCGAGAAGGAGGTGGTGGGGGCGGAAGCGAAGGAGGTCGGAGCCAAGCAGGTGGAGGTCGAGGAAAAGGAACAAATGATCGAGGAAATCAAGGAGGGCGAGCACACTAAGTCCGACAAGGAGGCCGAGGAGGCGGAAAAACCATCGGAGGGGGGGAAGAAGGTCGTTGAGGAGAAAACGCTGGATGATGTAATCAAGGAGTCGAAGAAGAATGCGGGCAACGGCAACACCAAAAAAAAGTCGCCCATGAAAAAAGCCGGCGGGGGTGAGGAGAACGGTGCTTCGGGTGAGAAAGAGAAAGACGGGGAGAAGAAGGACAAACCGGACGCCGAGAAGGAGGGCGCCGAGAAGGATGGGAAGGCGAACGGCGCCAAGAAGCTGGAGATGTCGTTGGAAGACATTATGAAGGCGGAGAAGAAGACGAAGTTCGGCGACAAGAAGAAGAACGCGAATGCCACCAACGCGGACAAGAAGAAGGGCGCCGGGGAAAATAAAAACTGGAACAAAGATGGACGCTGGAAGAACAACTCGTACGGAAATGGTGGCGGGAAGGGCGGAAACAACTACGGCGACCGCGACGACTACAACAACTACCGCGGAGGGGGTAACTACGGAGGCTACGGAAACGGCGGCACTAACTACGGCTACGGAAACGGCGGGGGTGGCAAGGGCAACTACTACGACGGTGGGGACCAGTACGGATACGGAAACGGCGGTGGGTATGGTGGGCCGCCGCCGCGGGGCGACTACGGTCGCTACCCGGATCAGGGCTACGGACAGCAGGCGCCGGGCTACGGACCGGTGGGCGGCGGACAGCACGACCAGCCGCCGTCGGGGCGGTACCAGCCTTATTCGGGCGGCCGATCCGGACGCGAGGAAACCGGCTACGGCGGAGGACGGTACTGGGATAGATTATGAATGTGTGTCCATTTCATCTACGCGCGGTTAGATCGTTGTACGTCGAGGATGTAAGAATGAGAATGACCATCTTTAGGATAAACAAAAAGATCGAGCATCGAACTCCACCCAAAACGTCGCAGTTCCGAGGCTGGTTACCGCTGCATGGTTCGCGTCTCTAACGTTCCAGAAGGCATTGATGCGCAGGATTTGGAGCGGGCGTTCGGTCAAACGGGTCGCATCAACGACTGCGTCGGCGTGCGGGGCAGGAAGGGCGAGTTTCTCGTCACCTACGGCAACACACGGGACGCCGAGGCTGCTATCGGTAAATACGACGGGGGCACCCTGAACCAGAGCAAAATCCGAGTCGCACTGTGCGAGGGAAACGTAGGTGGCGGGCCTGATCATGGTGGCGACCGCAGCGGGCGGAGGGCCGATCGCGGACGTGGAGAATACAGGGAGCGGCGATAAAAAGTTGGTTCTAGTACGGCGGATTCTTTCTAGGAGACTATGCCTCCCGCACGAGCCATCCGATTGGTTTTCATCTGGCGCAGTTCCGTGGCAAATAGAGTATTCTCGCGAAATTTCAGTTTTACTCCAGGCACTCTTGTTCTTCAACAGCACTTTTTCCTATTTGCGGCCCTGTGGCTTTGATGTACTTCTACGTGTATCGGACTCTCTCATGAAGATGTTGGATTTGGCCCGCCTCTTAACCGCACTGCCGATCACCTATACGGTGAACTTTTTCTCAACCACTCGTTTCAAAAAGCGGATCGCTCGCTGGAGACAGCTGTACCAACTTCTTCACATACGGCTGCTGCTTTCGTTCTCGACAGACTATGTTCTCCGCAAATGTCCGTTCGCATCAAGCACATTATTACGACACGCGCTTTCGAAAAAAACAGGAATACGGATCGGCGCACCATCGGTTGATTGCCGCGGGCGACGCGCTGCTCGTCTTCGACTCGAGTTTGTCTCGGCAGCGTTGTGTGTCGTATTGCGTTCGTGTCGAGGGTCTAGTTCGTTCGACTGAGAGAAAGAGCGATTGCTTACGAGGCCTACAAACCGGCAAACTAAAAGTAGTTCTAGATCAAACCATTGTCCCAACGTTGAACTCGACGCTGCAATCGCGTGCGGGCCACATATAGGAAACACAACAGAGGTCAACCTACAGATAATTAGCACCGCCTCATCCTTCAGGAAACAGTGTTAGTTTCAGTGTATTGTACAACTACAACGGTACAACTGATAGTTAGATGAAAGCCTCCGGAAGTACGATGAAGAACAACCGGTACGTGATGACGTATGGCGATCGCGGGCAGGGAAACCGTAGGGAAACCGGCGAGACGTTCACGCCCAACGCTGAACATGTTCGGTGGCAACAGACCATCGTGCGCGAGGAGGCTCAGATGGGCGTCGACCGCAGCGAGCCAGCCAGCAGCAAGGGCTCCAATCCAAACCCCAATCCGCCGGTGTCAAAAGCCAACCTCGCAGCGGCTGCATGCGGTGACCGCACAATTGCGACTGCCAGCAGGAAGGGAGACTCCGACGAAAAAAGTTACAGCGCGAAGCTTGCCATGCACAATCAACCGAAATGGGGATGGGTCGACGGGCAGCGGGTGTTTCTCGGTGGGAATTTTTGAGCTGCGTGGTCGCGCTGCACAGAAACCCGATCACAGCACGGAGGGTGGAGGATCTACAGCAATGTTCTTCGCAAAATTGTATGAACGGCCCACGCTACTTTAGATCGGGATTTCCGCGACTATCTTCTACGAAAGGCACTTGCTTCGGATCGATGCTTTCAGGCTGCCTCAGTGTGTTGTAACCACACGTGTTCTACTCTGCAGAAATACGAAAAGAGCAGTGTTGATGTGAGTTGCTGTTTTCCAGTGTTCAAATAGCACTTGAAGTTTTTTGTAGGCTCAGACTTTCAAATCCGATTCCGAAGTGAAACGATCCGTGCCAGCCGATCCGCGTTCCCTCCACTCGTCTTGGATCACATTCACGATTTTGACGCAACTTTTTTCAGTGATGAATCCATCTCTACTGTCAGTCTTGTCAGTGTCAGTGACTCCTGGCTGTATGTACTTAACTATGTATGTTTGTAAAATCAACCTCTCTACTGTGCAGACGTGAACGGTACGTATTCCGCTCGGATTTCACGTAGCTGTGCATACTCCCACGCCGACAAATCGAAGCAGGAGCTGAACGACATACGATGATCGACGATTTCGTTGTGTTTACGAAGACGGGGCTGGTGCTCTTCCGGTGGGAAACAAAATTGGCGAAAGACCCGTTGGACCGCTTCATCAAGACTGTGCTTCTGCAAGAGCAGCTCACCGATGAGCCGGCCACAGTCGAGAACTACCGAATCAAGTGCAAAATACGGAACGACCTCGAGCTCATTTTCGTGCTCATTTACCAGGTACTAACCTACATTTCACTTTTGGCCTACTGGTACGGTTGTTCATCATCTTCCGGTTCTGTCGCGAAAACAGGTCGCTCTTTGATTTCCACTTCCACTTTCGACGTCACAGATTGATATATTGATCGATTCCAACTTCAAGACGAATTGAAGTTAAATGAATACGGTCTTCCAGGGCATTCTGCAGATGGCGTACCTCGATGGCTTGATCGAGGAGCTGTCCTCTGTTTTTTGCCAGAGCCTGCTCGAGGTATCGAGCTTCGAAAAGCGGCTCGACTGGAGACCGCGCTTTATCGATTTTGTGCCCATTTTCGAGGCCATCAAGCTCCAGCACGACCGCGACTGGCTGACTAAGAAAACCGAGATGCGCAGTTTCGCAGATACGGAAAGGGGCAAGCGTGGAGCGGGTGGCAGGAAAAGGGACGGCGACGGAGGCGGTGAAGGGAACGACGACGGCTCCTCAGAGACAGTGTCGCCGAACAGCGCGAAGAGCGGCAAGGAGAAGCGGGAATGGGTAGGTAAGGGGAAAATGAACAAGCAGGCGTTGGACAAGCTGGATTTCAGCAAGAAGGGGGACGCGGAAAGCGGAGAATCGGGGGAGTTAAGCAAATTTTTGGACGACGACGACGAGGAAGGAGAACTCGCAGATATGGAGAAGAAGGTACTTGATTGGTTAGCACCTACTGTTTTTGCCACCTTCAGGGGAGCTATTGCGTTTGTTGTGCGTGCAATTCGAAGGTTGAATGGAAACCTCCGCCTCAAAATAAAGAACCCTCCCCGCCAATCGGAACAACGAACACGCACAGCCCGCGCTGCTCGGTCCCGACGCGTCAAGTTCTCTCGCCACCTCGCTCTGGGGCCGTATCAACAGCTCGCTGAAAAACTTCACCGGCGGCAAGGTCCTCGCCGAGGCCGACCTCGACCCTCTGCTCGCGCCAATACGAGACCAGCTTCTCAACAAGAACGTCGCCAAGGAGGTAGCCGACCGACTGCTCGACTCGGTGCGGCAGTCGCTCATCGGCCAGACAACGCAGGCGTGGACGTCCATGCGGCAAACCGTGTACCAGGAAATGGTGCGGGCTATTTCGCAGCTGCTGACGCCGAAAAAGTCTGTGGACGTGATGCGCGCAGCGCTCAACGCAAAAGCGAACGGTCGGGTGTTCTCAATTGCCTTCATCGGGGTGAACGGGGTCGGGAAGAGTACGAACCTAGCCAAGGTGGCCTACCACCTGAAGAAGCAGGGAGGACTCAGCGTACTTTCTCTTTTCAGCAATTATCGCAATCTCATAGCATCGATTCTCGGGTCGAAGTTTCACTTCGGTTCTCGACGAAAGCATCTACAACAAAGCCGCCCCATAAACTTCATTGTTATTAAAACATAAGTCGAGATGAAAAGCACCGAAATCTGCTTTTGTCTCGTTGATAGCTGGGTCTGTCGCTTCGGTCATGGTCCGCAGAGGAAGCTCATAGCTGTCCTCGGATCGATTCTTTTCGCAATACCAATTCGCCGAACGCATCCTCGCATCGCAGATCCTGATCGCTGCTTGCGACACCTTTCGTGCTGGCGCGGTGGAGCAGTTGAAGACGCATGCGCGGTGTCTGAGCGTGGACTTGTTCGAGAAGGGCTACGGCAAGGACCCCGCGGATCTGGCGCGGAACGCGATCCGGCACGCCGAGAAGGAGCAGATCGACGTGGTTCTCATTGACACCGCCGGTCGCATGCAGGGCAACGAGTCGCTGATGCGCGAGATTTCGAAGATGGTCGCCGTGAACCAGCCCGACCTGGTGCTTTTCGTGGGGGAGGCACTCACCGGGAACGACGGCATCGACCAGGTGAAGATGTTCAACCGCTCGCTGATCGATTTGTCGCCGGACCGAAGGAATCCACGGGGGATCGACGGCATGCTGCTCACGAAATACGACACGGTCGACGACAAGGTGGGCGCGGCGCTGAGCATGGTGTACGTGTCGGGACAGCCCGTGGTCTTCGTCGGCACGGGGCAAAAATACACCAACCTCCGGAAACTGCACGTGGAAGACGTCTGCAACGCACTACTGTCATGATAGTGATAACCGTCAGACGAGCGACCTATGATGGTGAAGATGATGGCAAGCCGACTGCCTGTTCTGAGGCGCCGCGATCTAGGGCGACGGCGCGCGGTTGGAGGTGGAGCGGCTCAGCGAAGGATCGCTGAAGCAAGTGCCGCGTCGCGTGATGCACGAGGGAGAGCGGGACAGCTATTGCTTCTGCACGAGAACTGGGGGTTTTGCTGCCACTACAGGGCTGCACAAAGTGACGCACCGCGCAGACCGGCAGCAGCTCACGGATCCGGCCCGGCTCCTCCGGACGCGCAGTACGCCGTGGTCTTGTGCTTCGAGACAGCAGTGGCGGAAAGCAAGGATGCGGGAAGGAAGATGAGATGGCCGTAGTTTGGGAAGGTGGCTCGTGTAGAAGGAGGGCGGCGCGAAAGTAGATTCAGTTGCGCGAATGTTGGAGCACAAGCGCTGTGAAGATGGGATAAAGCCGTGGTCACCCGTGGTGCAGCCAACCCGTGGGTTGGGGTTCTGCGACCGCAACTCAAGGACCGACATTCAATATGGACCATATGCACACTTTTCTAATGGTGCAGCAAGAGTAAGTTTTTCTTGCGACTCACCACGAGAAGGCGAACCAAATTGAAAGTCGATAGCGACAGCGAACATCGATCAGGCAAAGTAAGCAATGCTGGATGGACCGATAAGTGAAAATATCATGGCGCAGAGTTCGATCGTGGTCAGTATGCGCCATTGTCGTAACATCAGCAGGTAGGTAGACGTCGACTTTCTTTCGTGTCTCTGCGCTCCCTTGGAGAACCGCGTTCAATCTCGTCGTTGTCCTTGTGTTGATTTCCCGACTCGGTTTGATCTGAAGCTCGTTAGCCATTTCCTTTTTCGTGAAAAAAAAGTTAGCGTCCGTCTAAGAGAACAACTTCGTTTACTTGCCTCCGCATAAGAGGAGTGGACTCGTGTATCATCGGTATCCGTAGGTGTAAGGTGTGCGTTTCCGCGTCGCGTCGGTATATCGTTTTGCAAGTAAACTAACCGCGGCAATGCGACCGACATTTCCAAGCCGTTGACTTTAACATTCGTTGCATCCTCACCCTCACAGGCGATGGCTCTGCCGTCCCCCCAATTTTCTCACACTGACTCCAAACTTTGTTGCGCGCATGACTAAGTAAGAGATAGATACGTGATGAAAGAGCACGACGAAAAGTTAACCCCAAATCCACAACGTTTATTCCATAAGTAGTTAATGCCGATGAATAGCTCGAAACGAGCGATCGTCACTTGGGCGATCGCACCCCTAGGGCGAAACGTCGTCCCCCAGTCAGTTGCAGCGCTGTCGGTGTCGGTGAAGTCAGCGACTGCGGAAAGCAAAAAAGGAACTACAGCATCGGCCTCTTCTGAGGACCCAGGAGTTCCGCTCGTCGACGAGAACGGCGCCCTCGTCCTTCCTAGCGAGGACGAGCCAGCCGTAGCGCCGGCCGCATCATCTGCGAAGGGTCCTCCTTCCTCGTTTTCTTCTTCGAAGAACGTACCCGGAAAGGATCACGCCTCGGACCCGGTAAGCGAAAGGTCCCCCACGGTCGCTCCGCCACCGCCGGCGTCGTACTCGCGCGGGAGCGGGCCGACGACGGCGTCGCCCGACGACGCGGCCGAGTTCGCGAAAGCCAACGCTCTGTTGTCGGGCGCTGTGCGGGAAAATGGAGATCGTGTTGCTTCGAGCGGAAGCGGCACGGGAACAGAGGGCGAGCTCGTGCGGTCGTTTGCCGAATTAGGACGACAGCTGCCGGCGAAGGACAAGGTGGACCTTTCCGTGGAAAAGGAGCAGCAAGTGGAGGGCCACGCCGTGGAGAAAAGGAAGAAACCACACGGACGCGACGGAGAGTCCTCTACAGCGGAAGTTGCAGCACAGAATCACGAGGCCAAGCAAGAGGGAAAGAAAACAACGGCTGCGGGCGTGACGCCAGAGTACGGCAAGAAACAGGACTCTGTTCAGCACCAGGCAGCTGGAGGCGGGACGTTCGACGAGACGGGCGCGTTGCGCGCCGCAGCGAGTTTCGCGGAGGGGAAGAAGGCGGCTGAAAAAGCTTCCCCTCAGGAGAGCTCCAAGGAAGAGGGAAACACAGATCAAAAAGCTGACCTGCAGCAAGCTGCTATGCAGCAAGCTGCTATGCAGCAAGCTGCGCTGCAGCAGGAGAGCCCGCTGAACAACGGCAAGAAGCCGGGATGCTTCGGCAGTGCGGGTTGCGAGAGCACGACGACGACGCGGGAGATCAGGGTTGAAGAATCCGCGAGGGCGCACGCAAAGGCAATCGCCGGGCAGGAGGAGGGCCCGCCCCCGCCGGAAGGCCCGCCCGCTTCGCCGGACGGGTCGGCGAGCGCGAAAGCGAAAGTGCAAGCGCCAGGCGCATCCTCGTTCGAGCAAACGACGCAGTGCAAGGGAAGCGGTTGTGAATCCACCACGACGACGCGGGAGGTCGCGACGCAAGAATCCGCGCGTGCGCAAGCGAAGGCAACGGCCGGACAGGAGGAAGGAGGCTCGCAGGCAGGGCCGGCGCCTGCTTCGCCCCAGAAGGGGTCGGCGAACGCAAAAGCGAAAGTGCAAGCGCAAGGCGCATCCTCGTTCGAGCAAACGACGCAGTGCAAGGGCAGCGGTTGTGAATCCACCACGACGACGCGGGAGATAACGACGCAAGAGTCCGCGCGTGCGCAAGCGAAGGCAACCGCCGGACAAGAGGAAGGGGGCTCGCAGGCAGGGCCAGCGCCTACTTCGCCCCAGGAGGGGTCGGCGAACGCAAAAGCGAAAGTGCAAACGCAAGGCGCATCCTCGTTCGAGCAAACGACGCAATGCAAGGGCAGTGGGTGTGAATCCACGACGACGACGAGAGAAGTGACCACAAGCGAGAAAGCGAAGGCCACTGCGAAAGCGAATTCGCAGGCGTCCGGCGCTGGAACTTCGTTTGCAGAACAAGAGTGCAGCAAGAAGAATGGGAACAAATGTCAGGACGCCACCACGGCGAAGAAAGAGGAGCAAGCAAGTGCCACCCCGAAGTCGAATTCGGCGGGAACGCCTAAAGCAAACAGCTTCATCAGCGAGGAGCCGGTGACTGAGGAGGGCGATAAGGGAACAACAGACCCATCCGCGGCTGCGTTGCCGGCCAGGACGAAGTCGAAGCCGTCCTCCCCTGAAGAGTCGGAGCCAGCGCCCGTCCGTACTCCCTCTGAACTGTCAGGACGGGATGACGGCCAATCGACCGATGGTTCGGATAAAGGCACCGAAGATGAACAACTTCCGTCCGGCAATCAAGCGCAAGGAGCGACCAGTCTTAGTGATTCTCACTCTTCTGACTCGCCTCAGCCAGCAGTTCCAGTCCAACACAAGAACAGTAAAAAAGAAACTCAAGAAAACCGAGGGGGAGATGCCTCTTTCCTTCAGGAGGGCCGCGAGAGCAACCGCGAGCCGCCGAGTGCGCTGGAAGAATTGCTGCGAACCATTCCCAACGAGGGCGCGAAAAAGCATGCGGAGGGTGTGGCGATGGCCTTTGAGAGAGGAGACATCGGGGAGGAGCAGGTGGGGCAGCTCGTCAACTTGCTACAGGTCCTGCGGCAGAAGAAGTCCAACGAAGCCGCGGGTAGCAGCCCTTCCTCTTCGGCGTCTGGAGAAACGAACGGAAACGCAGAGGACCCGGAACTGCAAGCGGAGGCTGCGACCTCCTCAGCCCTCGAGAGCGCTGCTCCCGTCGACACGAAGCAGGGCTTTCACGGCGCGGGCCGCCGCAACCGGAACTCGAACGTGCTTCCCAGTTCCATCGACGCTGACTCCGACGACCCGCCGGGCTACGACGCGGACGTGCCCACCGCGTCGCCGGATGCGGAGGGGATTCCGCCCGGGGAAGACGGGGATACTGCAGAAGAGAGAGGCGAGGCGCACCGACCGAACCACTACCGGCACCGCGGAGATATCGACAAGGGCGTAAAGGGCGCAGGCGCGTCGGGATCTTTCCTGGAATCGCGGGCAGTGAAGAGTGGTGGCGAGGTCGACGGGGACTCGGACGCGGTTGTGGAGGAGAAACCCTTCACGCGAGAACGGCAATTTCTCGCGCCCCGCGACGGGAAGCCGGGCCTGGCCACGCAATTCTTCCAGAAGCAGGCGAAAAAGTTGCGAGACTGGTGGAACGCAGAGGAAGCGGTGGGTGGGGATCAAGAAGGTGCCTTTTCTTTGTCTTTTTTGTTTCGATGTTTTGTTTCATTTTCACACCGCCACCTGTGAGCCTGTAGCTGTACAACCCCTGCATGAATCAATGACGCACAGAATGTCCACCTCCACTCCCAAATCACACCCCCATACCCGTTCAGGCGGCAACTCTTTCCTGCTCCAGCAGCAGCAGCAGGGCGAATTCGCGCCGCAGCAGAATGCCCAGTCCGACGGCCCCGCCCGCGTCGAAGACACCGGCGACAACGACGCGGTCATTCGCGGGGAGCAGGCGCGCATCGCGGACATTATGAACCTGGTGTGCGCTCTACAGCCCGGCAAGGAGGACATCACTGCCTGCGTGCCCGAGACCAACCTCCCCCCGGGCGTGGAGAAGGACGACAACTACTCCCACCCGTCGGTGAAGCGCACCATCCCGCGGCGGGTGTCGCCCGACAACGTGGAGATCCCCTGCTGCGAGGTCCGCACCGAGGGCGGCGCGCAGACCTGCGTCGCGAACCGGGGAAAGCTGGACGCAACAGTGAGGAAGTTTTCGATCACGCCGCAGCTGTGCGCGCGGCTGCACGTGTTCCGCAACGACGTCACCGCCGACAAGATCCCGGCGATGAGCGACGAGTACCGGAAGCTGCTGGACCAGGCGCGCGGCATCGACGCCGTGGGCCGGGGCGGCGACGAGGGCACGGCGGAGCGGGACGCGCACCGGCACGGAAAGCGCGGCTGCGGCTGCCCGCTGTGGGTGTGCGTGCTGCTGCCCTTCCTTGTGCTCTGTGTGCTGGCGGGGATCCTCTTCTGGGCGGTGCACGCGAAAAAGAAGCAGCGGGAAAAGGAAGAAGAAAACACCTTCCACGACGAGGCGCGAGCGGTGCACGAGAGCATGGCGGAGAGACAGCTGCCAGGAAGTAGTGTGGGTGGCGGCGGGGGCAAAAGT
>RXOD01005440.1:0-14046 GCA_005223375.1 Amoebophrya sp. AT5.2 | reverse complement strand
ACAGTTTCCACGCCTTCGGCTTCACCTTCCCGGCTGAGAAGCTGTGAAGCTGGTGCAGCTCGGCGCGCACGAGAGCAGGTGTTTCCGAGAACGGCAACGCCCCGCCGAAGAGGAGGAGAGACAGCAACGAAGATGCCATGATCGATGTATCGATAAGTGTACAACCTATAAGAAGTGCCTTTACGTTTCGCAGACAACAGAAGGCGTTCTTTGCTGAGAAAGAAGCGGCCCTGAGATTCGGTACTAGAAAAATGCTCGTCCCCGATTCAAATTCATTGGCGCCGATGGATGGTAGCAGAAGATTGGACGGATCTCGGAGATTCAGACGCAGCCGATCGGGGCCCGCAGCTCAAATTTGGCACAATGGAATCAATTATGAATGTCTTCGAACAAGAGGCAAAACTCGATGCGAAGTTTGAGCTTCAACCGTACTGAAAGCGTTTCTTCCTCGTGCAAGAGGGAGCTCCGAGACACTCTATCAAATTCACATCTTCCCAGAAGTCCACGGAGAATCAACTTTCCCGGACCCGCTTGTCATTTGCGATGTTTATTGGCGTAGCGAACGTATTTTCTCGACGGCAAAAGCAAAGCATTTGACTTTGACATCAAAGTGCGTGGCTACTTCTTTCACCTGGGCCTCCACATAAGAATAACATGCACGCCACACCTTCTAGTAAGTCATAGTCTTGGCAGCCGCCACACATATTCCCGAGCCCAGACGAGACTGTACAAACTAGAAACTTCATTCATTGCCCAACGGCAATTATAGGCCTTCCAAAATATTAACCTCCCAAAATTTTTAATGATATTCAAGTAATTTCTGAAAGTGAAATCCGACGTGCCTCTAGTTCTTCTAAGCTGATTGCGCAAGATGAAATGGAAGCTCTAATTTTCGATGAAGATACTAGATTGGTAGTGAGAAGCTTCCTCATGCCCCCGCCTGCTGCTGCTTCTTCCATTCCAGCTCGAGTCCGTACTGGTGCTGTACTATCAGAGTCCGTGCCGTACTATCATGAGGCAGACCTCACTCAGTACCAAGAGCACCACCGCGCCGAAAAACAGGTTGTTGTCGCGGATCGTCTGCTTCTCCAGTCTTCCGCACTTCTCTTTGAGCGCCTCGCATTCCTTTTCCTTGTCCTCTAGCCGGAGTTTCAACTCCTTGCACTTATCATTCAGCGCCAGGAACGGGGTCACCCTTGCGGATAGCTCACCACACTGTCTTTCGAGGCTGTCAAGCTTCCGATTGCGTTGATGAATTTCATTCTGCACATTCGTCAACTGCGCCCTGTTCTCCGTTGCGAGGTCCCTGATCTCATTCTCCATTTTGACACGTCTCGCTTCGATGTCCGGTTTGATTTTCGCCACAAACTCGTCCATGAACTGTCGAGTTTTTTGGTATTGGCAACATCAGTTTGCGTTCGAGTTGGGTCGAATCCAATCAGTTTTATCAACATGCAAGGTCAGTTCACAAATCATGGCGAAACCAAAAGTGAAGCAATGAAACAAATGGTAGCGGGCAAAGGGAAAGGCCAATAACTATGCTAGAAGCAAACGAAGCGGACGGAAGAAACCAGGCGGCACCTTGTCCGCCAACGCTTCATGATCGATGCTGGCGGGGCCCGCAGCGGGCACGCCGCGCTCGGAGTCACTGGACGCGGCAGTTGGGCTCGATGAAGACGGCTGATGTGACGGGGTTGCCATTTCCGAGTGACGAAGGAGGCGCTGCAGCCTGTGTCTAACCCACTGAGTTTTAAGAACTTCCTCTTACGCGCGAGAGAAGACGTGCTCCTTGAAGGTAAAGATGGCAAAATGAGAAGAAATATCAAAGGGAACTACTTACTCGGGAAGAGGAGTTGCAGGTCCTCGGACAGTAATGAGTGGCGTGCTCGTCTAGAACAGAAAGCTGACGGAGACGGTAGCACCGTTGACTATTTTCCGTTGATTAAATTCAAGAGTGAGCGATAATAAGTTTGGGGTGCTTGCCAAGGAAAAAAAAGTCGAGCTGCCAAGCAAGAAAACGAAGTGCGAGCTGCTCCTTCAATTCTTCTTCCTTCCTTCTACGACCTGCTCTCTGTGACTCTCCAACGAACTTCTTCTCTTCCTACTCCACGTCGAGTGTCGCCCACATCAAACAACATTTGGAACATGAAAGCGAGAGCAAAGCACACGAGACGGACGTCCAGCACCCGAACAAGGCCCCTCCAATCCACGCGCACAGCGCTGTCATCAGATTTTGGTGGTTCTTCCTTTGAAAAATCGTTGATGCTCAGCCTTCTACATGGTGGTTTTCAACTTGTTGAGTTAGAAATCAACTCGTCGCCCTCGGATTCCTCGTTTCCCTTGCCTTCCCCCTCCCCTTCTGCCGCTTCGCCACCGCCGCCGATGGCGCCCGTCGCGAATGCCGTGCCGACACCGCCGAGAAGGAGCACCCCCGCCACCACCACCCCGATGATCAGACCAGAGGAGGACCCTCCACCAGACGACGACGCTCCATCTACCTGCTCTTCATCCGCATCAGTGGTCGCGGGAGTGGCAGTGGTCTCGACCGGAGTGGCAGTGGTCGTCGCTGGCGGGGTGGTCGAGTCGCACCAATCCTTCGCACCACTCCCGCTGTCTTTATTCGGCCCGTCCATCCCGTTTGGGCAGGCCGCGACGTAGCTGTCCCTGGCCGAGTAGCATCCCTCGGTGCAGTACGCGTCGTTCAACACGTCGTCCTGGACCACGTCGTCCCAGTGCGCATCCTCGTCCGCCTCGTAGCACGTCTGGTAGTACGCCTTGCACGCATCCTCGCACCCAGTGCCGTCCCAGTACGAGGCCTCGAGCATGCAGTACTCGCCCACTGTAAATTCGGTAGTGAAGGTGATGTTCCGATCCCCACAATTGTAGCGGTGAGCCTGCGCCGAGCCAGGATAGGCATAGCGGGACATCGTACAGTTCTCGCACGCCAACTCAAGCTCGTCCATGGCGTCCAAGCACGCGTCGCTGCAGATGACCACAGGTATCGGAGAAGGTCTTTCAATGTACAAATCAGCGGGCTGTAGGCCGTAGCAATGTTCCTCCCTCGCAATGCAGGCGTCTTGGCACGCCGTTACGAATACGTTCGCAACCCCGCCTCCACTAGAGCTCCAGGCTGACAAATGTCTAGCTTGTCTCTGGCAATCTTCTGCAACAGTATCATCAGGGTGCTTTGCTTGTAGAAGTAAAGGCGGAGTAGTCGCCGGAGGCGGGATGGTAGGTGGGGCGGTTGTAGGCGGGGTGATCACGGTCACCGGGCGGACGTAACCGCTACCGCTGCGGTGGCCCGAACCCCCACCACCTTCCGAACCCCCACCACCTCCGTCGCCGGGGTCCTGTCCCCGTCCCAACAACATCAACACCGAACTCTGTTTCATGTCGGAGGTGGAAACGAGCTGAGACCGACCGCCGTCCTCGCTGGTGCTCCTGATGCTGCTGTGGCTGTCCTTCGTGTGGGTGTGCTCGTGCTCCCCCCCAGTACTGCGGCGCAACAACTCATGCGACCCTGCTGATTTTCGGAAGAAGAGCTGCTCCGACGAGCGGCCCAGGAGCCGACTCCTGGGAGTAGTACTTCTTTCAACATTTTTAGCGACAGTACTACTCTTTACCACTGACTCGCTCTTTCTTCCCCCGACACTATTGCTCCCGATAGACTGCTTCCGGTCCCCAACCAGAGACGGAGAAGAAGATGAAGAAGATGATGATCGCTCCATGTCCATCGGACCGAGGACGACGGGGTCGCTCGCTAAAAACTCGCTTCCGTCGTACCCGATGAGTGCGGCCCTGCTGCTTTGATGACCAGGAGAAGTTGTGTGAAGGTCGTCACCTTCCCTGAGCAGGTGGGGTCGGGACCCAGAAGATGAAGAACCGGCGACGGCCTCAGAAGTCTGGAGCAGAATCTTCAGACCGACCGCAGCCGCGAAGCTCGTCCGCCGAGGAGGACATGCCATCTTCGATCACAATTCAAGGTAAAGATGGCAAGATGAGATGAAATATGAAAGGGAACTACTTACTCGGTAAGAGGAGTTGCAGGTCCTCGGACCGTCATGAGTGGCGTGCTCGTCTAGAACAGAACGCTGACGGTAGCACCGTTGACTATTTTCCGTTGATTAAATTCAAGAGTGAGCGATAATAAGTTTTGGGTGCTGTTTGCCAAGAAAAAAAAAGTCGAGCTGCCAAGAAAGGAAACGAAGTGCGAGCTGCTCCTTCAATTCTTCTTCCTTCGTTCTACGACCTGCTCTCTGTGACTCTCCAACGAACTTCTTCTCTTCCTACTCCACGTCGAGTGTCGACCTGTCGAGCGTCTTCAATTACAGCCTATGCCAAACGAAGAGAACCAGATGAGATGTTGAAAGCAAACTGTACTTTAAATTCAAAACTCGGACGACGTCCAGCACGCGAACAAGGCCCCTCCGATGCACGCGCACGGCGGTTTCATCAGCATGCATTCTGATTCGATTCCATTCACCTGCTCATCTTTATCAGTTCCAGTTGTGTCTCGTTCTTGTGTCTATCGCTATACACGCATATCGCATACGCATGCAAAAAAAGTTGTTCGTGGCTATGCAAATAGATTGGCCGCTCAGCTGTTTTAATTTCTCGCCTTGAGCTGAACGCGATTCAATTTTTGTCACCGCGGATCGATTTATGACGAGGACAAAAAAACTAAAAGAAAGTGTCGAATAATATCAGCTGCTGAAACAGGATAGAATTTTCCACGACTTTTATAATACAATCCAGCCTATAATATGTAGTAGGAACAATCTGCAGTAGCTGCGCTCATCGATACAGAATGCGCTCGCATCGGAGGTCGATCTCTAGGTGGAACTTCAACTTTTACCTCCCCCAGACTCTACCATTTCCTCTTTCCCGCACCCTTTCCGCCGCCTCCGAACTTTCCTTTTCCCTTTCCACCTCCGCCGAACCTCCCCTTTCCTTTCCCTTTCCCACCTCCGAATCCGCCTCCCTTTCCCCCCAAAATTTCCAGTTCTTCCGGCACTTCCTGCTCTGCCTTCCGCAGCATGTTGCAGAGTTCGTACGCGGAGCGGTTGGCATTCTTTAGGTCGGTTGCCACGAAGAAGGAGTAAGAACTCCCGAAGGTGCCGGCGCGTCCGGTACGCCCGATGCGGTGGACATAGTCCTCGACGTTGAGGGGGAAATCGAAGTTGATCACGCACTTCACGTTTTTCACGTCCAGACCCCGGGCAGCCACGTCCGTAGCAACGAGGATGTCGTACCTTGTACGTGTTCGCGAAAAGTAGAGGCTATATCGTTTGGAGCTGTATCAGGGCTTTTCGAGGCGAGGGCTCTTTGGGAGCAGTAGCAGTAGCTTGTAGCTGTCATAGTGAAGATAGAAGGGAAAAAAGTCGAACAATTATTGCAACAAAAATGCATCATATGTGTACCCGCTGTTTTCTTTCTTGAATTCCGCCAAGCACCAGTCTCTGTCCATTTGCGTCTTGTCTCCGTGGATTGCGAGCGCCCCTTGACTCTGCAGTTTCCACGCCACGTCGTCACACCCCCGCTTCGTCATCGTGAAAACCACCGTCTTCACCGCGCTTTCTCCCGAGGCCACCGCTTTTTCCTTCTCCTCCTTCAGGATTTCTTTGATCCTTGCGATTTTTCCTTCCTCCGTCCAATGTTCGCCTGTTTTTGGGTTGGACATCTCGATCTTCTGCGAGATACGAGGATTGCATTTCAACTCTCCAATCGTCCCTTCCCCGACGTGAATGTGCACCTTGTCCCTTCCGATCAGGTCGCTCGCTAGCCTTTGCACCTCCTTTGGCCAGGTGGCGGAAAACATCAGCGTTTGCACTTTGTCTGTCGCTCCACTTCTCCTTTCCAGCTCCTTTCCTATCCGTTTCAGATCCGGCGCGAAGCCCATGTCCAGCATCCGGTCTGCCTCGTCCAATACCAAAAACGACACCCTCTTCAGATTGAAGGTGAAGTTCGAGCCTGGTTTTGCACTCAAATCCAGCAAATCCAACAGCCGCCCCGGCGTGGCGATCACGATCTCGGACCCCCGCGTGAGGTCCCGGATTTGGGGCCCCTTAGACGTGCCACCAACCAAAACGGTGGAACGGACCAGGCAGTCGTTCGGGTTGGAGGCGGCATGCGGAGCCGACGTCAGCCCCGGCTGTAGTCCCCGCTGGCTTCCGAGCAGCTTCTTCCCGCCCGTCGTAGAACTCTTCCTCGAGGGGCCGCCGAGTTTCCGCGCCCCCTCCTCGATCTGGGCTGCCAGCTCTCGGGTCGGCGCCAGCACCAGGCAGATGGGGCCCGACTCGAAGCTTGACTCGTTGTTTGCACTACTTGTTCCCCAGGCCCCGTAATCCCTCCGTGCGAAGCTGGTCGGCGCGGTATTCAGAGGCTCTTGCTGCAGAATGTGAACCACCGCGGGGACCAGGAAGGCCAACGTTTTGCCAGACCCCGTCTCCGCGTTCCCCACCATGTCCTTCCCCACCAAAGCGACGCTCCAAGCCTGGCACTGAATCGGCGAGGGGGTCGTGAATCCGGAATTCGAGAAAACGTCCAGCATCCAGGAAGGGACTTTGTCCTTGTACTGTGTGTCTCTCAAGCCCGCGAAAGTCTGGATCGGGGCGGGGCAGCCATTCGGGTCGGACAAAATGCGGATGCTCTTCTCCGAGCGGAAGGCGGCGGGGGTGAGTTGATGATGTTCTTGTGTGGTAGCCGTCTTGGCTTTGGCTTTAGCCTCCGGGCATTGTGAATCCTCCTCCGAGGACTGTGCGTTCTGCTCGTGACTCGTGGAAGAGGTCGACTCGGTGTCGGACTCGGAGGAGCCTTCCTGCGCGGAAGGCTTTTGCTCCGCCGCCTTCGTCTGCGACTTCTTCAGCTTCTTCGCAGGAGGCGCGCCAGAGCTCTCTTGTTCATGGGGAGCTTCTACTGCGGCCGCCTCCGCGGCGCGGGCGGAACGCTTCATCTTCTTTTCGTCTTTCGACATCTCTTTGTGTCTCCGCTACCGTTACGAACAAATCTATTTATCCCGCGATTACAACAGCTCTACGTACCTGTGCAGCGAAAGCGAGTCGTTGTCTATGAGACTGTGACTGAGAGAAGTGCAGACTACTTCTACAGGTTGCTTGATGATCAAGATCATAGCCAGACGAAAGACTTCCGAGTGGGACTGGCCGAGAACGAGTCGATCTTTTTCGGAAAAACAATTTTCTGAAGCTTGTTCTATTCGTTTTGATCTTCATCTTTCGGATCGAGGCGAGGTGGAAAGGTTTTGATCTTCTTCTTCTGGCAAGGTGGAAAAGATCCAACGAACCCGGCTACGGCTACGCGCGACTCCCTGTCTGTCTTCAGGAATCCGGATCGAAATCGAATTCGAACGCTCAAAGAAATTAATACGGTTGAAAGATTCTACTTCGATTCATCCGGTGTTCCGGAATGCAAAAAAACAAATACAGAAGTCTCGGTTGCTAGAAAACGTGCTCCTTTCGGAAATAGAAGCCAGACCGTCCCATCGCTGCCTTCATCTCCGTCCGGTTGTTGAGCACGAAACTTCCACCACTCTCTCCGCTGGGATCAATGTTTAGAGATAGAGATTATCATCTCCACCGGCAGCACGACGCTTCACCACCTTCCACTGTACCCGTACAATCCGCTCCCGCACGTCTTCGATCAGGGAAGAAATCAGTCGGTGCCTCCGGATCTCGATGTTTTTCATCGCGGCCTGGGACACGGCCGTAGGGTGCGCCCCAGTGAGGAACGTGTAGATCGGAGAATACCCGTACTTCCGCTCGATCTCCGCGTGCACGATGTCGTTGGGCCGTCTTAGCAGGGAAACAAATACGAAGGCGACTGAAAAACATTGTTGAAAATGGCGGGAAGCAACGAATTACACTCCTAGAAACATCATAGTCCAACGCATGCACATGGCACCCAACCCTACGCTGACCGCTCCCTGCGTGGTCGCCCTCTGATCATAGGTCCCCAAGTACTCTAGCCAACTCGGACAATTTTCAGTCGGCTTCTGTCTGTCGGTCTAACTTCACGGGCCCGATCCCCCCGTGGACAATCGGCAGCCGCACGTCCAACTCCGTTTCCAATTTCTCCAGCTCCGACTGGACGGCGTCAAACAATCCGACGTTTTTCGTCCGCAGCATGATCGAAATCACCGGCCGGTGCCTTGAGGGGCTCGCGCTGTCGGGGCTTGGTGGGGTTGGGGTTGATGGGGTCGACTGATCCTGTACTGCGGCTGTACTCGAACTCGTGCCGATGCTGGTGTCCTCCGCCTCGTCCGAGTCCACTCTCACCCCGAGTCCACCCTCTCGCCGCGGGTTCTCCGAGTTGCTCTCGACGGTGCTCCTCTTCGCCGGGAGGCAGGCATTGAACGCTTCCGCTGGGCGAATGTAGTTGGAATCCGCGTTGGTATCATCTCCTACTCCTTCACCTTCTCCGCCGCCATCTTCTACAACTATGTCGCGCGCCTTTTCCTGCTGCTCCACGACGCCGGCTAGACGACCCTCTTCGTGCCGCAGGACGGATGAAGCAGGAACTTCGCTACTTCCAGCAACGCGACCGCTCGCACCTTCCCCGTCGTTGTATCTTTCTTCGTCGTAGTATCTTTCTGCTTCGAACTTCCTTTGCCTCTCCCGTTTCTGCTCCCTCTTCTTCTCGAAATGCCCGAGGTCGGTGTCTGGGGGCAAGTCGAGCACTTTTCGCGTGATTGCCCGGGCCGCGAGCTTCTCCTCCTCCGCCAACCTTCTCTGCTCCTCCTCCGCCCCCCACCGGTGCTCGTCCCGCTTCTGCCAGCGAGATTTTATCAAACTGCTGTCGCGGGTCGCTTCCACGGTGAAGTCGCCGGCAGCTGCAGCAGGGGCTCCTGCGTTATGATCTTCTCCTTCAGCTTTGACGTTCTTGTCGACGTAGTAGCTAAATTCTGGGTGGGGCTGGCCGCGAGTAGTTGTCGTGGTGCCTGCTGCCCGGGCCTGCTCTTCTTCGTCTTCTGCCCCGGACTCTTGAACCCGCCGGCGCTGCACTCTTTTGGCCGCGCTCCTGCGGCCGCCGCCGCTGCTGCTCAGGGGTGTTGCTGTACCACGACTAGGTGTTGAATTTTTACAACTAGTAGCCGCCACCCCCATTCCCTGTGCGAATTCTTCCTCCTCCAATATCGGCTCCACCAGGATGCTGCTGCTGCGGCCCAGCGTCTCCTCAAACTCCGCTCTCGAAGTCGAAAAAACGGTTTCTGACGCAAACACGGGACTCCGGGATTCTGCGCTGTTGCCGCCGAATTCTTCGATGCACGGAGTTGGTTGTGTCGCGACCGATTGTTCTATCGAGGAGTGTGGCGACACACCAGCGTTCGCGGTGTCGAGACCGTCCTCTTCGCCACAGAGATCTCTCCCCAGCACCGCATTGCCTTTATTCCCTCCACCTTGCCTTCGGAAGTCCGCCTCCACCCGGCTCCCCAGGTTCACCGGGTCGAACTCCCACGGGACGGTAATCGACGGCCCGCTCACCTGGCACTTGGTCAACTGTTCGATCCGGAACCGGTGCTGGTGCAGGCGGAAACACCGGTCCCGTTTGAACACCATGAACACGTCGCCGTTACTCAAATCGCCCCCCACGTTTTTGTTGTTGAGAGGTGGAGGATTTAGCTTTCCCTAGCTAGGTGCAACAAGAACTGGCCTGCTTGATGGGCCGATGGAGTCTACTGCTCCTCAGGGGCTGCCAGTAGACTTAGAATCAATATAGAGGATGGAGATGGGGTACCTATCGGATCGATTTCCAATCTCCTCTTACTCCTCCGAAGCCCACTTGCCTGCCTATGCCTTGGTACTTCTCCGCCTGTAAGCCATGAACACCATGAACACGTCGCCATTGCTCAAACAGCAATCCCCTTCCCCTTAAAGCTATGAGGCTAATCCCCCACCTTATTTGTTGTTCCTGATACCGCACACCCGGACCGCCATTCCCGGCGTCGCGCCGGCGACCGTTTGCGGGCGGGAAAACTTCTGGTAGCTGGAGATCGCCATAGTTTGGGGCCCTTGAGAGGTACTAGATGGTAGCGACGGTTGATATTGTGTGCTCAGAGTGGTTTTGTCGCGCAGAAACTTGTCCCGCGCCTCGAACCGAAGCACGTCGTCACCCTCGTACATCTCGCTGACGCGGCCAAACGCGCTATCGAGAACCGCCCGGCTGCTAGGGTTCTGATTATCACCGCTCCCCATGAATAGACAGAACCTATGTGGGCGCGAACCTCTCGCCAGCACCCGCTTTGGATCAAACCATGAATGCACGCCTTTGTCTCAACCCCAGTGCCAAAAGATCCGACGAAGCATCTGCCGGCCCATGGCAGAGCCCTGCACCGATAGCAGATTGGCACTGTAATGTAAAGCTCTGCGCCCAGTTTTTCCAAAACCATGCCCAAAACGACCCTTTGCGGCACTGCTTAAGCCACAGCACATCGTCCGCCTCGTGCATCCTGGGACGTCTCTGATTGTCATGTTGATGACGCGCTATCGAGAACCGTCCGGCTGCTAGCCTAGGCCCTTCTAACCACAAACCACAATCGGATGAACCAGCTCTGATAGCCGCCGGGCGCGAACCCCTGGAAGACGGTAGCAAGACACTTACCCCGGGAAGTAGATTTGTTAAATTGGAACCTACAACGAGTACTGGTAGCAGGAGCAGGACACAGACACTTACTGTTAGTACCGGTAGCAGGACACTTAGCTAGCAGCTGGCCGGTTCCTCTTCCTACGCACTCCCGCACACGAAGTAGTTCCCCTTTTCCATTATGAAGGGGCCAGTTGGTAAGAAGTAGGTGGCACGTCAAATTTTTTTGGGGGGTCTTCGGGGTCCCTTTCGTGTGTTCTGGAGAGAAATCTGCAGTAGTAAAAGAAGCGCGGCGTTCCGAATCCGCGGTCGGCAGGCTTGGCGCCTCTGGCTCTGCAGTCTCCAGCTGACAATAACGGCTCATCTCCCGACGCCGTTCCTTCGCACTGTGCGCCGGGAGCGGGGATGCCGCCTCTAGTGCCGCAGGATGGCCCATCGAGATGGGGCAGCTTTGAAACCGCCCGAGACCCCTTCGCGCCGACCAGTTTCGAGCGCCTTAATCGGCACTCGCCAACTAAACCTAAGGGGACGACCCGTTGTCTATGTATTTTTATTTATCGCTTTACCAGTACAACCAGTAGCGGCTGCTATAGCTTACCAGCCGGCCGTTCATACCGAGCTTTCCGTATTTGACCAGCAGCGTGATTAGCGTCCCCCGATCTGCACTCCGTTCCACCTCTAGCACCTGCGCGAGGCAGAAGGGTTTCAAGTCGATCCCGGTCAAAAGGTCGGTTCTCCGCGTGTAGTGCGCGGTTTCCTTCGCGGTCCCGGGCTTGCAGATGGAGAAGGCCGGCGGGATCTGCTTCGCAGCGGAACTAACGGGGGTCGAAGCGGAACTACCGGCGGCTACTTCGTGCACTTTGTCGATCACGTTCCGGACGGTTGTTAAGTTTTTCAAAGCCGACATGGGCAGGGCCTTTTCCGCGCAGGCCGTCCAGTCGTACGCGAGAACGCCACTCTCGTTCAAAGTCCGGCACTGCTGGACCAGCGCGGCCTTCGCAGCGCAAACCAGTGCGTCGTAGTTGTTCCCAACATCACTTTTCGATGAAGTTAGGAGGTCCACTTTGTTCAGCACGAACACGGCCGGCGTTTGCCACTTCTCGACATGCAAGAGCAGCTCTTCCGTTCTTTGCTCGTTCAGTTTCGTCACGTCGAAGAGTACGACGGCGACATCCGCGACGGCGGTGGTGCGCCCGCGCATGAGTTCGAAGAGCGCGTGGCCCGGCGTGTCGATCCAAGTAATTTCTCGTAAGTCAAGCGGTTTGTAGAGCTGGAAGGGGTAGATGTTGGTGCGCAGATTCAAAGAATTCCCAAACGCGTCGTGGGAAGTAGTCGGGGTCGTGGGGTGTTTGGATTCCACCTCCGCGTCAGTTGATGTCGTGCGGTCCTCGTGCCCCCACTTCATTGTTGACTTGATGCGGCACAACTGCTCCCCGTCATCTCCCTTTTCGAAAAGCTGTTTTCGCGGAACTTCGCCAGGGATCGTCGGAGCGTGCGTGTCGACGTGCAGGTAGCCGTTGGGGTCGCTTTTAGTCGCTTGCACGTCTCTAACACCAGTAGCCGCCGCACCATTGCTCTCTGGATGCCGGCTCTTCACGTTCTCGAGGAAACTCAGCAGGCTCTCGTCGGAGGCTGCCACTTCTTCTGATGAATCCGAGTACGCCGGCTCTCTACCAAGGTACTCGTCGGATTCCTCAGACCCCGCACCAGAAGTCCCCTCCTCCTTCACGTACCACTCGCCGACGTTTTCCACTTCGTCCAAGTCTTCATTCAAAACGCTCTCGCCCAACTCCTCTCGCCCGACCTTCGGTCCCAGCATCCTCCTCTTCCTCTCCTTCGCCTCTTGTTTCAGCCGGTCCGCGATACTCATGCCCCCCCGTTTCGGCGCAAACTCTCCCATGGGCTTGCGGATCGGATTTGGGTTTGGCTTCCTCGAAACAAGCAGATTTCCGAACTCGTCCAAGCCATCCGCCCATTTCGCGTAGTGGCTCACCTGTTTTCTCGACTTTCCCCGCAAGTGCTCGAAGGGCTGCGCGCTCTCCGAGTAACTTTCCCTGTCGAGGGCGCGGCTTTCGTCGGTCTGCAGGTAGAGGTTTTGCCGGAAGTGATCCAGCTCGTTCAGGTGGGAGGAGGGCATTGCCAGATGATGCTCGCTAACGGTATGGCCCGACAGCACCTCGACAGCGTCTTCATATCCGGGCTCATGCTCAGGGTAATGTTGCGGAGACGCGCGCTGCAACGCGCCGGCCGATCCCTCAAAGCACTCCTGCATCCGTCTTTCGTCCAAACCTCCTCGACCCCTATGATCCTTATAATCCGCGGCCTGCTGCTCCTCCATCCCCGGGCGCACGCATTTTTCGGACATCTAAAGATTGGACGAGCTGGATACCTATGTGGCCTCGTCGTGAAAGACGGACGAATAGTGGCCGCGATGAGCATCTTGGTGTCTGGACAGCCAAGCTATGTTCCGAAGTCTGAGACACCCGAAGCCATATGATAGCCAGACATCTAACCTGTTAAACTTGGAGCTGACCTTTGGCGGGTACTAGAGGGGGGCCGGCAGCCAGTCCTACGCGTACCCTCGAGACACAAACGGTCTGAGACCGAGAGCGATTGCGACTATCGATCGGACTTGCAGCTCCGGTTGTCGCTTCGTTCCTCTGTGTCGTCCCGGACTTTTCATTTGTGGCTTTATTTCGTTTATTTCATAGCTATCTTTTTTATTTCCATTTCGTGCGTCTTTTCTCGTCCCATCTTCTACCTAGCTCGGCCAGTGGCTTAAGATATCGTGAACGCGCGGATGTCCTGCGTGATGTTGCCCGGCTCGATTTCGGCGACATTCGTCCCGCGGACGCGATCCAGAAACGTCGTCTTCCCGTCGTCCACGTCGCCCAGCACAACCGCGGTGGGGATCCGACGCACCACGGCGGGTGGGGATCCGACGCACAGCTCTTTCGCCAGCTCCTCCACGTCCCATTCCGGCTCCACGTTTAGAGGGCGGAAAAAGCCATTTTCGGCGTCGTTTCTTGTTCGATAAATACTTGGTATCGCTTCTTGCATACTTACCATCGGCGAGCGCGACACATCAATAGAAGTGAAATACAACAGGGCCAGCCGTGTCGAATAGATCGAATAGCAGCCAAGTAAAAGCCAAGCGATCACGACTGAATGCCAGTGAAACATCAGTCAAACACCAGTGAAATACTTCAGCACAACGAGACAATGACATCAAGTACAGGACTATACTTACAGGTGGCATCGCTACCGCCCACTTCCTATGGGACGTCGATAACTGCGGCATCCCGACACCGCCGAGCCTCTTCTAGACATCGATCTTCGCTTTGTCTAGATTACAATCGGCGCCGGAAAAGTAGGGTTTCAAGCGGCTCGGTTTAACACGTCGACCAATTTCGGCTCGTACCCGAAGTCCGCGGCCACCGCCGCGGCGAG
>RXOD01005439.1:0-14049 GCA_005223375.1 Amoebophrya sp. AT5.2 | reverse complement strand
CATGGCTGCGGACACTCTCGACTCAATCAAAATAAATGTTGGAGATAGGATACCTAAAAGAGGGGGAAAGTAGAACTGTTGGCGTTGCTGTTGATGGAGAAATAGAAATACGCAACTGTTGGTGTTGATGGTGATGCTTGAAGATTTTCATGAACTTTTCACAGCATCAACACAAGTACCTGCCCCACACTCATGCGGCGCAGTTCTTCTCCCACAGTCGAGACGCGTCGGTTCTGCCAGGTGTTGCTGTCCGTGGTTTTGTCGCCTGTTTTCTTCGGCGCCAACGCCTCCGCCGTCACCAGATACGGGCCGCGGTGCTGTGTTTATATTTTGAAGAAGATCAAATGTAGTTGACTTCAGCAGAAATGTAAGCGAGATTACGAAGAGCACGCACCAGTGAACACCACGGTGACCTGATCACCCGAAGGTTGTGCCCGCTGGCCTGCTACTTACCTGAACCTTGCCCGTAGGACTTTGCAAACCTGCACGAGTAAGTTGATGAGGGTCCTCACGTTTAGCGTCGTGCTGGTGGCCTGCGGCTCACCTCGATCCTTGTGCTACTAGGATCCTCCTGATCGTCGTGATTTGGCTGATCTTGCTGGATCTCAGGGGGGATTGGGAACAGAGATATCAGCTCGTCGTGGCGCCTAGGGGCGCCACTTCGTGCTTCACAAGAACATGACTAACAAGAAAGTCAGTGCAGCAAAATAAATGCAGTTTTTATTAGTGCTTCTGCTTCTTTCGAGGCACGGCCGTGGTTCATTGTGCTCTCATTCCGTCAAAATCGCTCGATTCATTCGATGGTAGAAGTAAGTACGCACCTTCCCCTGCGCTCCGCCGGACGCCCCGACACCCCGAGGGCCGCCTTTCGCAGCGGATGAGCTCGAACTCGACGTCGCCCCCAGACCGACAGCACCCCCATCCGATAGAGAGGATTCACTTTGTCGCTCGCGCTCGCCCCCGCCGGCCCTCACAACTCCCGCTAGCGAGTCCCGCTCGCTCGCGACGGTGCGGAACCAAAGGGAGCTGTGCGTCTCGGTCTTCTGGATGTACAGAGCCAAGTCTATCCTCTGCAACTCCAGATCCTTCAAGACCTGCAGCTCGTTCTCGATTTTCCGCGAAAACGTCCCCATCTCCTGGTCCAGCACGGCGAGCTCTTCAGTTTAGAGGGGGTCCGGGGACAAAAAATAGCTAGAGTGAGGCGGTCGTCGTCCGATGGTTTGGCTATTTCGATCACACCGATCCTTCTCTACTGCCCCCCTTGCACAATGAATGGTGCCGACCTCCCTCTAATCTATGGAGCCACGCTATTTGTTGCGATTATTCATTTAGCCATGCGATCAGAGGACCTAGCCATGAACCGGAAGACAGAAGCAATAGCTCGAGTTCGGGCCTGCCCATCGCCATTTTTTTCTGCCTTAATGATTCAGGGTCTTGATTTCGGCTTCTTCATCTTCGTTCTGGAGCTCCATGGACTCCTCCTCCTCCTCTAATCTTCGGGAAATCGGCCCCCACCACTTGGAAACTAACGTCGAGTTGGACCTGTGAGAAACGAACCGATTGTATGATCACTTATGAGGGCGGAAAACGTACGAATAAACCCTCTGCCTCTACCCACATCAGCACTTTGCTTCCACATCGATCGCGGCACAAAAGCGTGTTGTGAGAAATCAATGAGTTACCATTCCAGGAGTAAAATACGAGTTACAGTACCGTCGAGAAGGATAAACTCTTAGTTGTTATAGTTTTTTTGCATAAAGTAGAAGTACCTCGCCTGCAGCATGACGGATTTGTTTGGTCGGAGCTGGGCGGCGGCGCCGGCAACCGAGAGCTTGGAGAAGGGGATTCCATCCTTCGTCGTACTCGACGATGCCGACATTTTGTTTTTTCGAGGAAATGCGTTTTCTGGTGTTTGCATTTTGGTGGTCGAGATCGTGGTGGTGCTTGCAACGAAGACGAACTGTGATGTGGTACTATTTCTTAAAGAACCTCCTCGGCCAGAAAGCGGATTGGCGACATCCAACCACCATTTTTGCCCGTCGCCGCGCCAATATGTTCGGGCAGTGTCTACGTCGCATAGAGATAAACGATGCGCATCTACTTTTACTTTCGTGAGTCAACATGAAAAAATATCAGCGTAATTATTCCAGTGTTTCTGCGTAATATCATGGTTTTCAGCCCTTAGTCCGCCTGCTTCTTTTGCGAAGAATCGGTTATAAAATCTGAATCACTGCCAGCAGCACGCCAAAAATCGATGTTGGCCCACTGCCACTACACGTCTCCCTCGTCCCCGCCAAGCGCGCCCCCGATGCCTCCGCCTCCGCCGCCGTCCGACTTTTTCTGCCGCAGCTTCGCCTGCATCAGGGTGTGGCCGACGACGCCGATCTTGACTTCGATCTGCCGCGTCTCGTTCCGGAGTTTCTGAAAGGCGTCCTTTATTTTCACGATGGGCGCCGTGTCCGTGACGGTGGTAGAGAGGCTCTCCATCCGGGACTTCACCTCGTCGAGCTCCTCGGTGAGGGACTTCAGATCGATCTGCAGGTTCATCACGCTGTCGTTCAGCTCGTTGTACTGCCGAGTCACCTGTCGTTTTGAGTTCTTCTTGTGGGTTCTTTCTGAACTGGCACTAACTGGACACGAAAGCTAGTGGTCGAACTGGCTGTTGATGAAGGCCTCCTTTGTTTTCACAGCAAAGTTCTACCACCGCACAGTCGGTTTATGTATAGGCCTACCACTAGTACTAACTGCGCACAAGCCATTCCCATTGAGTTCTTCTCCTACTAGTGCAGCGCCCTGGCAATAGCACTGCAGCGCCTCCTCTACTTCGACACCCACCGCACTACAGTGGTGGTTCAGTGCATGCCTGCGACGGGAGTGCGGATCTAAGGCCGGATTTGAGCATATGGCATATGTAGAATATGCAGCATATGCACGGCGCTGCCACGGTGGACATGACATATGGTGTCATATGTAGTACATCTACATATGCTAACTCAAAGTTTACTGTGTATGTTTGTACCTGTGTGAGTTCTTCTTGTCGGTTTCTGAATTCGACGGCGCGGTGGTCGAACTGGCTGTTGATGAAGGCCTCCTTTGTTTTCATCCTTTCCGTCAAACTGTGCAGCTCCTTGTGAAGATTCTCCAGGCCTGCCTTGGCGTCAGGGAAGGTCGCGTCTATTACCTGCCGATCGATGAAGCTGAAGATGGCTACCTTACGAGGGAAGAAGCCGATATGAAGAAGATGAAGAAGAATCAACGAAGAGAAGCAGTTGCGCGACACCTAGAGTGTTGCGTCGACTCGGGAGTTCCACTGCAGCTACTGTGGTCTTCAGAAGTTTTTATCGTGACGAATTATCAGAAAGCAAGAGGACACAGTCGGCCGGTCGGAAAATGAGATCGTACGTCTTGGTAGCTTTTTGTCTGTGAGAGGTGGGTCCTCCACTCCTTGCTGTGGTCGGAGGTTGGTGGCTTCAGCTTCGGTCCCACGCGTTCGAGCTCCAACGCCCACTGCTGCGGATCTATCGTCGTCTCCAAAACGCCTGTGGGGGTGCCGATGGCAGTGCAAGTAGTTGCTGCAGAGAATGAGAATCAACAGTTTGTTTTTGTTACTATTTGAGTTTGACCACCATAAAGGAGAAAGCTTCCTTGATGCGTGGTAAATATTCCTCCGCGTGTGGTCGATATCGATGACACGGAACGAGATCTGGAGCGATGTAGTCCTCGCGCGAGAGCGATTTTATTATTCTAGGGCGATAAAAAGCTACGACATATATTTCTCATATAGGACCTTCAAATGTGTCGCTTTCGTCCATCCCTCCTCCTTCTTTTTTTTCGTCTGTCATCGGGAAGAACTCTTCCTCTTCTGCCGCGTGCAATCCGTCTTCTTCCTCGATGTCGCTTCCATTCCCCGCCCCTTCGTCCACCTCCGCCTCGTCTGCCAGCGCCTCGTCTGGATACACCGGTTGCGCGTACCGAAAATTCGTCCGCTGCAGCACCAGCTTCACCAGGCTGTGCAGGATCCCCAGAACGCTGTCGCCCCATCCCGCCTTCAGCTTCTGCGGGCCGACCGAGTCGGCCCCCTGCACGCCGACGTCCTTCAGCAACACGCACAAATTCGTACAGATGGTCTGCGGATCGTCGTACTTTCCCCAGGTGGCCTCGATCTGGAGCCGGCGGAAGAGCCAAGCAGATAACTGCGTGAAGTACTTGAACTGCAGCGCGGCGTTGGCCGCGGGACAAGTGAAGTAAGAACGAGGCATCGGGAGACACTCCTTGTCGCAGAACTGCCCCTTGGCGTCGTAATCAAGCAGCTGAAGCATGTCGACCAGCTGGTTTTGGTTTTTTTGCATTCTACCGATGTCTGTGACTCGAGTAAAAAAAAAAAAGAAAGTTTGCATTTGTCAGAACAAGTACCTCGTCGTTCAGGATGAGCATCTCCCCCGATATCGAGGGGCCTTGAGCAGGCGGAGCGGCGGCCATCTTCGGACTCGGAGCGTTTTTAATCTAAAGCGTGGTGAGTACCAGGCAAAAGAAAGTAAGTAGACGACAGTGATGTAGCTCGGAGATTTGGTGTGTCTGTGTTCTTCTGGTGGTGGTGAAGTAAACTGTAACTGTAAGTATACGCGGCTCTTGTAACGGGCGCTTCCTTGGTGGTCGTAGTGTAGTCTCTTATTTACTTCGTTCTAAATGTATAAGTAATTCCAATTCGTTGTAAAGCCTATGTAAGTATTAATGTCTGTAGCTCTAGCCGTTTTCTGGTGCTTTCCTCCTGGTTTGCTGGTTCCTATGGCACCTGGACCTGGATCCATGTTTACCCTCCTCGCATTGCCATTCACTGAATCGCACTCAGAAAAAAATCGCTCCCTGCTTGACTCCGCGTTTGTCGTGTCTCCGAAACCGAGTCTTCGTTTCCCCGTCGGTATTTGCACACACAACACATCCCCGACACGACGAGAGACGCAAGAAGACGACGGTAGGTGCAAACCAAAAGAGACCTCAACAACATTGTGACCGAAGATAAAAACGCCGACGAAGATGACGAAACGCAAGCAGCAACAAAGACGCGCAGTAGATGTGATGAGGATGAAACGACAACTCAACGGTTTGCGGGAGGCACCGCGAGACGAGGCATCCGTACCTCTTTCGTTTATTTGTCGCATCAGCAGCTGCAGCAGCACGCCGGTACTGCACGCGGTTTCGTACTACCCAAAAACTATAAACTTTTTATTCGACAAAAAAGTTATGTCCAGAGGTGCAAGGCGGTCACAACAAGGTTTCTTGTGGTACAGCGGAATGGTGGTAAAACGGTTTCTCATGATGGGGAACGCTACTTTTTCATCAAAATGCAATGGGGAAACGCAATTGTCATTATGTTGTGCAGGCTGCACCAGTGTAGCTTGTGGTCCTGGCCCCACTAGCACTTGTAGAGTTCGTGTGTAGTTTTAGTTTACTAAACTTTCTTCAAGTTCATCATCTCTGTCTTTTTCTTTTTGTTGAGCTCCGCGTCTCCGTCTGCTCCCGTCTGCACCTTTACACGCTAGGCCAGAGATCCGCGCGGAGTTTAATTTCGCCATAGGTCGTCATCGTCATGAAGATGGCAAGAATTGCTCGATGATGTCCCGCAGCATAATCAGCTTCCCTGGGTCCTCTCTCCCCCTAAATATCGTCAACCTATCCTCTGCTCCTTCTCTCCGAAAGCCCAGCGCCTCCAGCACCCCCAGTCCCGCACTGGTATCCACAATGTTTCGTATCTTCGCATTCGTCAGCTGCAGGGTTTTGAACTTCGGATCTTGTGGGTGCAGCACTAAGTTCGAACAGAGTTTGTGCAAAACGGGAATCATGAAGGCTTGGTTGTTTTTCACCAGCGCCTGCAGGTTCTTCCTCGCGGTTATCAAAAGCTGGGCGCCGTCGTGACCGAGGAGGGAAATCCACTCCTGCGAGTCAAACTCAGGGGTCGCAGGAGTGGATTTCCCGGGGGGCGCCAGCGCTACAAGAACTTCGTCGTCATTCATGTCGTTCTGCTGCATGAGCTCGCCGCGAAGCCGAGCATCGGAGTCGTTGACTGCAGCGGCTGCTCTCTCTGTTGAAAGAACCTCGGCCGGCTCATCGTCCACACCACCGGCGTCTTTGCAGATCTGCATCGGTTCTTCTTGCTCTTGTTCCTCCTGTGGAACCGGCATACACACGCCGCACGGGCAGCGGAAGGGATGCGTAATGCCACCGTCCTGCTGGGGGGACATATCGATATCGAGGTCGACCTCCATCGGCGACGAGGACGCCGCACTTTCTTCTTGCTTTCGCTTTTCATCATCTACAACCCCACGACCCCCGCCGGGGCTCAATTTCATTCTTTTCTCTGCAATCTCTGCCATTCTGGCTCTTCTATCCTTCAACGAACCGCCGAACTCTTCAAACTGCCGAACCCCTCCCAACCGCTGCGGGCGGTCCTCGTCGCTGCTGCTTCCGTCAAAGCCATCAAACCTCCCAACCCCGCCCCCGGCAGACTGTCCGTTGCGCGAGTAGAAGTTGTGGAAACTGTCGTAGGCCTTTTTGTACTCGCGAAACAGGTTCCAAAATTTTTCGTCGTGGGGGCCGAACGTGTTGTGCACCAGTTCGTGGATCAGCGTGTTTACCAAATCGTGATAAACCCGAAACCCCTTCGTGTCATCCGTCCGCAACCGCAGCACGATCCGCCCCCCGTAGTTCTCGTTGAAGCCCAATAAGTCCCCGTCTTTCCCCTCCCTCTGCATCCGCTCCTGCGCCTCCACGGGGCTCATCTCGGTCAAAATGCCGACCTGCAGCTTGTTGTCCGTCATGATCTTCACGATCGCCGGGTCGTGCGCGAGCTTCGTCAACAGCTTCTCTGCCTCGAATGGCGTCGGGGTGTTGTACTTGTACTCCGCCTGGATTTTGCAGAACTTCCACTCCGCGTGCATCTTCGAGCCGCCCCACCCGCCCGACTCCTTCTCCAGCTTCCGCTCGCGTTTTCTCCGGGCCTTCTCGTCCCGCTTCAGGGCCTCGAAGCCCTTCACGAGCGGGTCGGCCCTCGCGTTGTGGAAGAAGTCGATGTCCTTCTCGGTGCTTCCGGTGATCAGAATCTTCACGGAAGCTGGGAGGGGCGGTAGAAGAGGTGCAGCGGAGGATCCGTCTTGTGCGTCTACTGCTCGTCCTGGTCCTCGCTCGTCCCCTACTTCGCCGGCGTCCTCTTCCACCGGCGGCGCGCTCTTGCCGAGGACCATGTCGCGGGCGCGGACGTAGGGCGAAATCTTCTTGCCATGGTACACAATCGTGCACGACTCCTTCCGCACGTCGAAGAGCTCCTGGAGCATGTCGAAGAGAATAACCAGCCGCTCGTTCCCGTCAGGGCCAAAAGGCACGTCGAAGGCAGTGCCGCGGAAAGAAAACTTGAGGTTCATTTTTTTTAGTGACTCAGGGAGGCAAATGACTCAGGGTCAAGAAGGAGTCAGGGAGGCAGTGGCAAAATCCAATATTGATGATGTTCTTCTTCTGCAGGCTATACTACTTGCTTCGTGTTCGTTCTTGAAGCACGAGCAAATTGCAAAATCATTCTTCTAGTAAATTCATAGCTATCGACAAAGAACTGCAACTGCTGTTTCGTGGCAGTGACATGGAAGCTATTGTTGAATCGGTATTTGTGGCGCGTACGCGTTTCCGTTTGTCGGGCACAATAACCTACGCGGGCGGGTGTAAGAATGGGTCTGAGAGCAGCCTGATGCATTTCCATTTCGGTTTCTGAACCGTCCGACTCGAGTTGGCAAAGCGGACATTCGCTGGACTCATGACACTCGCTCTCCATGCAGCTAAAATTTCGACGCTCCTCTGAGTCTAAAGTCTCGTGCTGTTTGAGCCTGATTTCTGGAGGAGGCGCTCAGTCTCGGCGGACGGGGACACGACCGCGTGAAAAATACCAAAATTCTGCTTTCGCGATTCGCGATTGCAGCGGCCTCCGCATCCATGTCGTGATTTCATTTTTTCATGTGTGGAAGTACTACAACAAACATCAGCAGGGCAGAGCGGTTTATCATGTCAAGATGCGTCGACCTCGAGACGCTGGTAGCTTCCGCGTGCTTAAGCTACGCTACCTGTACGGCTTGAGGGGTTAGAATCCGCTAAAAAGTAGTCAGAACAGAACACCTTCGTCTACAGAATTTCGTTTCGTGGCAGTTGTCGTGCAGTCCTGCATGAAAATAAGCCCTTTCATCTCTCTTCTTCCCCGACAAAGTGGCAGAGGAAAACTTCATCGACGTCGTGCTGCAGTCGCTCGTCCCTGCAGGAGCTTGTTCCCGTAGTCTGCATGTTTTCCTTCAGCACAGCACCCGCGAAGTCTACCACCTGTTCTTGCAGAAAGTATTGGATAAACACCTGTTGCAGAAAGTATTGGATAAACTGACTCGAAGGTAGGACCACAAAAAGACCACGCCTTACCATCGTCTTCGTGATCTGATGAAGAAAGAATCGCGGGTGAAAGTTCTAGGTACCATCTCCGTCTCGTTTCCATCGCTACCCGCCGCTTTCCATCGCTCTCCTACCTATCCGCCGCCCATCTCCCAGCAGTGCCACCATCGTTTCCCGCATTTTCGTTTCTCCCGCGTACTAGATACGGACATACAGAATAAAGAACCAGTCCCCTACAACTCCCCCTGACCCCCGCCGGAGGTCATCATGGTTTTGAACTTGGTCATGATGTGGAGGAAGACCACGATGACCATGTAGCTCAAAGCCATCACCAGCACCGTCACCGGCCCAACCTTCAGGCCCGCGCCGTCGCCGTCGGTCTTGAAGCTCAGCAGATTGGCGCTGTTCATGGAGGAAGATTCGGCGCTGTTCTTCGACTCCCCGCGAGTCGGGCGCCGGCCGGCGGTGCGGAGCCCAGCCCCCACGGCGAGGCGGTTGGAAGTGTTGCCGGACTCAGACATCTTCAGTTTCGGTGCTTGAGGGAAGATGCCAGACTCAGGGAAGAAGTCCTTGAGACGACGGTCAAGACTTGTCTTGAGGGACTACTTTTGGGGTGCAGCGATGAAAAGCTACTTTCGGCTAGGAGCTATGAGAGTATTTGCGATTGAAGGAGGAGGACCGCGGGGGTATTATTCTTGTTCGATTGATGTACAACTGGTCTAGATGGAGAATGCAACTAGACGAAAGAAATCGACCGGACAGAGGATGAAAGGTGGACTTCTACAAACAAGTGCAAGGCAGCTACGAAAAGCGAGGCCTGAATCAACTTTAAATTCAAGTTACACTTTCTTAAGGTTAAGTTGATTTTTGCGTAGTTTACTGACTGACATTTTTGGAGGAGGACGAGCACGGTGATCACATCATGCGTGGCACGACGATCGGTGATCCTTTTCGTGTTGGTTCGGTTCTTGAAGAAAACGCATTTTCTCATTTCATTCTGGTGCCACAGGTGGGAAGATTTTGTTCGAAAATTTCTGGTTTTGAACAACTTCTCCCAGATGCATGGTGCAAGCCGGTTGTCGTCCGGGCGGTTCAGGTCGTTGTGCGTCTCATTCATATTCCTTATCCTTGGAAGAAACACAAACACTGGCACCCACTCCCACTTTCTTTTCGCGTAGTAAAAGTAATAAAATGACGTTGATGCCGGCGAGTGGTCCTCAACAGCGTAGATGAATGACCGTTCAACGTTGTAGCACATGATCATGGCATTGCTCCTGCTCCAGGTCCTCGAGCAAGGTCGTAAGGCTCTTTCGCAAGTAGGTGAGCTGACCAAGAACGAACACTACTCACTGCTCCCCAGTCCCCGGACTCCCCCCGCCCGTCGAGACTTGGCTTACCCGCGTGACGATCTGGAGTGCCATGAGCAACACCATCCCCAGAAAAACGGAGAAGAGAAAGTGCTCCGGCTGCATTTTGGGGCCCAGGCCGTCCTCCGCGGCTGCGTTCTTCTTCACGCCGGCATTGCTCCCGCCCGAAGCTCCGCCACTTCTGCTCTGCGCCGTGCCGCGACCGCGGGCGGAGCGGACGCCACCGACAATGGAAGCCGCCGTAGCGCGATTCAGAGTGGGCCGCTTGTCCTCGTCCATCGTTCCAAATTGGCTATAGTACAACGCGTCGATGGGTGACAACCAATTTCTCCTACCGCGCCGATCAGCGTTTAGGTGAGGTCTAGGTAGTAGGCTGGTGTACGTTTTACCGAGCTTGATCATATGATTTCTGAAGGGTACCGGTACGCGGTGGAAAAGCAGTAGTTGAATTTCGATTTATTGCAGGCGGTGTGCGAGCGTGCCTGGAGTAACGGTCCGGAAATTTATAGAACTCGACTCAATATATTACGACGCTAAGGAAAAATATAGGTGGTGCTCCAACTCCAGCAGAACGTGCAAGGAAGGGGATCTCGGCAAGGCTTGTACTAGCATTGTCGCGTTGACGATGGAGTTAGATCTTCAGCGCACAAAAAAACTACGTCAAGATCTGCATTGAAGATTCATTTCAACATTTAGATTTTCCTGTTGTCCATCCACGACATCAGACTCAGTAAACGAGGTCGGAATCCTTCACCAGTTGCCTCCGCTGCCGCATGATTGCTTTTTGTGTTGCAAAATAAAATCAAGCAGAGCACTTCATGTTCATTAGTCACTCTTCGTGTTTGTAGCAGTGCGTGAGGGCTCCTTGTTGATCATAGAAGTGGATCTCGCGGAGGTTGGGTATCGTGCCCCAACAACTCCAGTCCACCGCGCACCATATCACGCCGACCGCCACGCGTGGTTTATACAATTTCAGTAATGTTTTTCCGACCCCAGGGTCCGCGCTATCTGCTTCGTTGCTAGGACAACCTCCGGGAAGCAATATCCTAGCGCAGTCTAAATTCTCTGTTCCCACAAGCTGAAGCACCCTTCCGTCGTGTTTTCTACTCGTCCTACTGGCTTCTTGACTGCTCGACGACAGTGGTGGTCCTCGTACGTTCGACTGCCTGTTCTGCTCCATCGCGTCGTGCAGGAGCTTTTTCTTCTTATTCTTGCTCGTACTAGTTCGCGGCTTCGAGGAACTCGATGAAGTAGACGCACCGCCCTCCTTTTCCTTTCCTTCTTTCTCCGCTCTCTCTGCTCTCTCTGCTTCCAGCTTCGCTTCCAGCTCATCCACCTCCGCTTCTTCCGCTATCACGTATCCTTTCTTTTCCGCCAATGTCTCGGTGACCTTGCCGAGCAGGTTCGGTAAATTTGAGTGACAAAGCGTCTGCGCGCAAAAATTTTCCACATTCTCCTTCATGACCTCGCGCCACTCGACCGTCGGAGGTGATATTTTTCCACCTCGGCCCCCGCCGCGCAGCTGCACACGTAGCAACAGCATTCGCGGGTACTTCTGCACAAAGATGGCGAGTAGCTCTTCATCTTTATCTTCCACTTCCCCCGAAGAGCCACAGCTTTCTTTTTTAGGTGTCGATCTCGTTGGTTTTGCGGTGGATGGAGACGAGCGCTGAGCTGTTCCACTGCTTCCACTGAACACGATGCTCCCCGGGTCCACCAGTACGTGTGCGTCGAACCCGCCCCCCGCTCCCGGCGCCAGCTGAAAAGCACTTCCGCCGTCCGCGGCCCCGCCGGGCAGGAGATCCTTCGTCAACTCGTTGAAGTACTGACCGGCCGCCTGCCCAGCGTTGGACAAATACTCCGACCACAGGCTGGGCGAAAACGTCTTCGCTGCTCCTTCGTTTGCCTCGGTTTGAGGCGAAGACCCATCGATTTCGCGAAAGTCCTCCACCTGGAGCCAGTCGTGGTCGTCGTCTGCCTGATCAGCTTTCGCAGTCGTGCGCTTTTTGTTTCTGCCGGCGCGCACGGAAGCAGAAGACGAATCATGCTGGTGGCGTTGAGACGAGTGCTGCGTGGTCTCCTCAAGTGGCTGGATGAGGCACCAGCCAGGCTCCACACCGGGCGAAGGCGTTTGGGCGGCCTGCGAGCCTAACGTGTTCACGTTACCCATGGAAGTGAGACGACGCCGGACGAGCAAGAAAATGCAACAGATACAAGCGACATGCTCATCAGGTTCATTCACCTCAAAGAAGGAGATACTAATTCAGGTGGACTAACAAGTAATAGTGGAGACAGGGCGATGTGATGCTTTGAGGCTTCGATGAGAAAAACGCCGGGGCGGGACCACAGGGACCACGTCCGACGTCGGACACTGACGCAGGTGCTGAGCCTGCGCTCGTGTACTGGTGTTGGTGAAGAAGAAGCGTACATATTTACAATTGCATGCTTTCAGATGAAACAGGTCACAGGAAAGGAACCATCACGCTCAGGTCCTCGCGATTTGCGGTAGCCGACATGTGATGAAGAAAGAGAGTCGCACTTTTTAATATGAAACTGCGGCCCTGAGCCTGAGCCTGACCGGGCCTTGATGTGGAAAGAAATTTAGTACTACTAGATTGATAAGTGCGATGCGCAAGCGCATCAGGATCGGACGATGTTCGCCAGGAAAACATTAGCCCTCGCGCTCAGCGCCCCCTCTTCTTGCCTGCTCCCACCTGTCGAGTAGCTGTGTCATTATGTGCGCTACGTCGTCGGCCATGCTTTCCCGGATCTGACAATGTTCAGGTACTAGCTATCTCCTCGCTTGCCACGTCAAACCGCCCGCTGCCGCGCTGATAACCCGTCGGGCACGGCGGCGCGGGAACACACGATTCTTGAAGCAAGAAGTTCACCCATAGTATTTCGCTGGTATGAAGATACACATACCACAACAATGCACCTTCGAGCCGTCCGCTGCTGCGCGAGGTCTTCACCAAGAGGGAGTCACCAGGCTGCGCGAGGTCGCGAGGAATTAAAAAATGAATGGGGCCGAGGTGGCGAGATCTACTCTCTATTGTTTTGTCTTACTACTTAGTAATTACATACTCAAAAAAATAATTTTATTTAGAAAGTCAACGCTGCGCTTCAGCCAGCCGCTGGACGTATGCCAAATAAAAAAGACTAAAGCTTACGCCTCCGCGAAGAGGCCACTGATTGAGCGCCTACCGCGTGGCCGCGGTGTTCCCAGTCACTATCATCGACTTGCTTCTTCGCAGCGGCGCCGACAGCTTCGCCCAAGAATACAGTCCAGCAAGGCTTTTGCGATTATCCTTGGCATTTCGTGTTTAGTACTTAACAACTGGGCCCAATGAGCGCCGCCCTCGCCAATCGCCCCCCTTTGCAAGGATTTGACTCCTCCGCCCCCCTCTTCGACTTCGCCTTCGGTGTCCTCCGACATAAAAGAAACCCACGGGCCGAAGGCCGTGCGTCCTCATCGCAGCGCAGACATCCACAGCGGGAAGGAGAGAGACCGCCACTCTGTAGCTGCGCCGCTTCTCCTTTATTTTAAAGGAAGGCTTCTGCGCCTCGAGTTCGCGCCGGAGCGTCGCGGTCTCGTCGTTCATTTTCTCGATCAAAGGGCCACGCAGCTCCGTCACTTGGGCAATGACCTCGAGTGTGAGGTTATGGCGCGTGGCGCTTCATCATCAAAAGCAAGCGCTGAAGCTGAACGGTCTAGAAGATCGACAGCGCTGCAATCTTTTTCATGCTTCGAGAACGCTACCCAATAGAACGCCTGAACCTGCTCACGCGTTGTGGCAGTTTGGCTCTGGGTCGTACAACTACAAGGATGCGCGACCGTGCAGGGAGGGCATGATATTTTGAAGTTAATCATGGCTGCAACAGAACAGGGGAAGTAGCTACCTTCGATCCATCGTAATACTCTGATGGCAGTGAACAACAAGAAAAAAACGCCTCGGAGTCTCTGGATGGCGTCGACTTGTCCCTGACCGAAAAAAAACGCAGAAAGTCCAGCGGGGCGAAGGCTGCCGATCGACAGCGAATCAATGCAACTAATTGCAATAGACTTGTGATTGGTGCCGTGTCAATGTCGAAGGGCCGCGCCTGCAGAAACTCGAGCGCTGTCCGCAGTGTCTCGGCGCAGATGTCCGCAGCGGGAGGGACGCCATTGATCGACTGACTTGCCCAGCTGGGGGCACAAAGCGTCATTTTGTAGCTGTGCAACTTCTACTTTGTGTTTATTTAGTAACAAGCGAAGCCGGGCGCCATA
>RXOD01005438.1:0-14052 GCA_005223375.1 Amoebophrya sp. AT5.2 | reverse complement strand
CAGCATCTCTGGTAGTGGACGCCGCCGTAGCAGCGGGAGCGTCCCCGCTGGAGGTAGGGGGCAAGAAGGAAGTGCTCGAATCCCGCGCCTCCGACGCAAGCGAAGCTTCGTCGAACGGAGCGCAGGCAACTGAGCTCTTCGGCCGTGGTCGCGGCGCCGTGCGCACCAGCACCTCGTACTACCACCCGCAGGCGTACTCCTCTCGTTCGGGAGCGACCGGATCCCGTGCGGACGGGTCGTCAGGGAACTACGGCCGCGGACCCTATAATCCTGTAGACCAGAACGCTGATTCGTCCGGTGCTGGCTCTATTTTCGGGCACATGGTGGTCGGGTTTTTGCTGTTTGTGTTCGCCTTCCCGCTTCTGTTCGCGAACGAGAAGCGGCAGGCGGCCATGTGGAGCCTGTTCGAGCGCGCGAAAACGATTTTGCAGAAAAACGTGACGGGGCTCATGGACGGAAGCCTGGTGCACATGGTCGGCGAAACGTCCGTTGCGCAGCCCGACGGGAACTTGCGGGACAAGGAATTCGGCGTCGAGGTCTCGAACTGCGCGTCGCTGACCCGTTGTGTCGAAATGCTGCAGTGGGTGGTAATCGAGGAGCAGCAACAGCAGCAGGGTCAGGGCGAAATGGGAATGGGCGGTGGAGGGATCATGCGGCAGCAGGACGGGCAGCAAGGAATTATCGGCACTCAAATGCAGCAGCAACCGGCCGTCGTGGTAAAGCGCGAGCTGCGCTGGCTGTCCTACGAGGCGGACGAAGACGCCGACATGGCTTTCCGAACCCCGGCCTCCCGGCCCTGGCCGGCGGAGTTGAAGGGACAAAACGCGACGCTGTGCAAGAAGGCGGACACGGTGGATTTTCACGCGACGCCCGCATCCTTGAACCCCGGCTTCCTCGTGCCCCGCGGCCTGGTTTCGCAGATGCGCAACTCCAAATCCGTGGACCCCCGGACGAAAGCCGCCACTTCTGTCACGATCGGCGGTCGCCTTTTCACCGCGAGGGACGACAAGTACTTCCTCTCCGGGAACGGTGAGGACGTCGGGGACATGCGCGTGTCCTTCACGAAGGTCGAGTGCGGCCCCTGTTCGCTAATCGCCGTACAAAGTGGGGCGACCTTCGCGCCGCTGCTGCCTCAGTTCCAACTGGTGGAAGGGGGCAACGGGAAGAAGGTCGACTTGAGCAGGCCCCCGTATGCCGGCGGGGGCAGCGCGGCTGATGTGGCGTTGCGTGCGGGCTTGCTGGCAGGAGGCAGCGACGCGGAAACTCAGGAGGCTGCGGAGCTGCAGCAACCCGCCGTCGTGAAATCGGCCGGCTGCTGCGGGCTCCTCGCGTCCGGCTGCGGCTTCGTTTCGGACCTGGTCGAGAAGAGCGGCGCGTGCTTGTTCGAGCTGGCGGAGCAGGCGAAGTCGGCCGAGCAGATGATGAACGACGCCGGCGCAACGCAGAACTCGATCCATTCCGTGCTGCAAATCGTTGGCTTCTTCATGCTGTTCTTCGGCTTCCGCGCAATGCTGGAGGTGTTCCCCGCCCTGCTGAATCTGGTGCCGCTGGTGGGGGGCTTCCTGCACCTGGTCGCCGGGTTCTTGGTCGCTTTCGTAAGCTTCTTCGTGGCGGCCGTGTGCTGGGTGGTGACGGTGGGGGTGGCGTGGTTTTACGTGCACCCGAAATACGCGGCGGGCCTGTTCGGTGGACTTGTGGTCGCCATTGTGCTGCTGAATGGGCTGGGAATGGCCTTGGGAGGCGGAGGACCCTCGCCCCAGCTCTTGGTGGAGCTGTAGGTAGGAGGGAACTTCTAGCGAAACGCAGCCGCAGGCGGTGGGGAACCCGAGGTGTGGAAGGCGACGCGGAACGCCGGACGTCGAGCTCCGCAGGAAAATGGAGCGGCAAACACACTAATCGGATGTAGAACTACGTGGAAGTTTTGGTTTTCAGAATGAACATACTTACGACGAAAAAATGTAGCAGTCCTTGACCTTGTCCTTCATGTATTAATTTAGTACTTATACCCTTCTAGGCGGAGGTTCGTCTGCGCGTCAGTCGTAGTGACGAGAACGACGTTGACGTACTCGCAGGGGCGGACCGACGATCAGGTCCCCGTATTGAGTTTCTGTTTTCTATGAGGACTACATCAGCTGTTTCAGAATGCGAATCGATAAACGAGGTACTGGCCAATTCGCGGCCCAATTCAAACGAAGATTCCACCTCCACAGACAAGAAAAAAGACTCAAGTACCCGGCACAAATCTTAAAGGAGTTTCTAAGAAACGCAAACACAGTGACGAAAAGCGACGCGATACACAGAATCTTGGGCTGTAGTATTTGTTCGTAGCTCTTTTGGTCTTGTTGACCCTTCTTTGATATCATTTCGCCTCTGGACTGAGAGTGTGTGTCGCTTCTTCCATCTCGATGAAAGTCAACGCTGCGTGACTTCTTCTGGTTCTGCGCTAGGACCCACCGGAAGACGAAGAAGAAGATGCAGTCGCGCGGCGCGGGGACGAAAACCCGCGTCCGCCTCGCCTCGACGGCTTTTTTCGCCCTCGCGCCCGGCGCTTCTGCAGTGCAAGTGCGTCACCCTTCCCTGGTTCAAGGAAGGGCTCCGGCTGTGGAGACCACCTCGGCCGTGAGCAACGACTCCCCTCCCGGCATCTACGCCTACGATTTTCCGTCGCAAAACTGGCACTACCGCCCGTTTTCTACAGCGGGAGAGCCGGCTGCGTCGCACAATCTGATCACGTCCCAGTACCCCGATGCGGCAAGCGCCACGCACGGCCAAGCGGGGCAGGACTGGCTGGTGCAGAGTTTGCTTGGATGCAAGCAAGACGGGGTGTTCGTCGAGTTGGGGAGCCACGACGCGCACGCCTTGAGCAATTCGTTGACGCTGGAGAGCGCCTTCGGATGGAAGGGGCTCTGCTTGGAAGCCGATCCGCAGTACGAACCGGGGTACAGAAATCGCAGGTGCAGGCTGGTGCAGAACATCATCGGGTCGCCGACGGGAAAGCGCGTGGAGTTCGCGTTTCACCCCCCGGAGACGAACGGGTTGAGTGGCATCGTGGGAGATAGCTTCGACAACACGGACAGGAATGTACTGACTCTACTGCAGAATCCATCGTCGCGGCTTGGCTGAACTGTTTCTTGTGACGAAGTGATTCGCGCAATCGCAAGCGCAACCGAAACAAAACGCATCGACAGATCTCACCCGGCACCCGCGAGGCTCCGACGCAGGTGATTTCTCTGGCCGACGTCTGGCGCCACTTCAAACTCCCGAATATGATCGATTATTTTTCCCTTGATGTCGAGGGTGCCGAGACCTTCGTGATGCAAGACTTCCCGTGGAAGGAGTTGCGATTTAAGGTACTGACGGTCGAGCGACCGAAGCCGGATTTGACCAGACTCCTCGTGCAGAACGGGTACAAACGGGTAAGGAGCAACGCAAGCTTCGGAGACGACACGTATGTGGACGCGAACTCCTTCTCGGCAACTTTTCTGCAAAACTTTGCAAACGGCCACGCGATCTCGTCCTGCATGGAAAAGATGGGGTACCCGCGGCCACCGACTCTACAGGCGCTACAGGAGGAGAAAAAAGAATAGAGCAACATGGCAACAAAAATTGTCATCAGAATGGGTGCATGCAACGAATGAGGAAAAAGGATTGCGCCGTTGATCTTTTCCAAGCATCTTTTCCCTGCACGGAAGATTTGCTGCTTTTATGACCGCAGTACGTTTTTTCTGCTTTATCCATGAATGTGCTTGAGTAATTCGTCAGCACTGATGAAGAGACTGAATCTGAAACTTGGCCTGTTTCGACAGGCACATGGTCTGAGTCCTGCATTGGCTGTGTCTACACTAAGAGAAAGAACTGCACCAAATCATAATCATGCTTAGAAGTTATGGAGTTGGAGCGACGAGTAGATGAGAGGTAGGCGGTTAATAAAAAAATATATGCTTCATCAAGTTTTAGAATATAGAAGTAGAAGGATTTTCGCTTTGCATATGCCAGACCACGCCTAGAGCGGGGGTTCTGTATGCGTCTGTTTCCACTACTCGTTCTCTCACGTTTCTACTCAGTGAGTGTCTACTAGCACTGCTTTTTTATTTTGCCTATATCCTATCTGAATCTGGGTCTATCTAAGAGCAGCTCTAATTTTCTATGTTTGTACCGCCCCGATGCCGGCGCCGCGAAGCACTAGATCTTGCCCTTTCGGTAACACCATTAGGTAGTAGAGGCTCCACCCGGGGTTCATTGACTTTGGTCTCAGGCTACGTTGTAAGCCTTTGTCTTTATTTTGGTTCTGCTTCTGGGTGCGAAATGGTGTCCTTGCTCAGTGTTCACCGGGATTGTCATGGTTTTACTCGTGGGATCTCTCGGCGGGTCTACTTAGGATGGGCGCATTGCTACGGGTATACCAGCGATAAGATAAGTAATTATGATTATCGGGAACGACAACGAGAAGTGGAAGTGCGGACCCGATCACAGTACTTTGTCCTCATGTTCATAGGTTTATGCCGCTGGTTCCCATGAACAGATGAGCGACCTTGTGACCAGGCACAGTTTCCCATTCCCGCCCCGCCACACAACAAGGCCATGTTGCACACTGTATCACTCATAGGCAGACCCTCTGCAAACACTTCATAGTGACCCACGCAAAAGGAAACATTTTGCAGCAATTACGAGTGGCTGGACGTTGTACAAGTTGAGTACCTGATTCATTTTTACTTTTTAGGTACTACGAACAATGCATTCCTTGCAAGCCCCCTCTCGTCGCGACGCTTTCTTGGGGTTCGTCACTATGAACGCTTTTCCTGTGCGCGTCTTACTCTTGCTTCTCTGCTTTGTCGCCAACGCGCCACACACATCCATTCACGCCTACCCCTCCAACAAGCAGCAGATTCCCAACGCGGACAAGTTTCCTTACCTGGGGCACGTGTCCGGCGGCCCGCCGACGAGGAATGCGTTTGGAAGCGCGTTCGCCGCCAATGGCTGGGCCTGGGACGCGGTTCTGTGCCAAGCGGATACCGATGGCGATGGGTTTTCGAACGGGGAGGAGCTGGGCGACCCAAACTGCACGTGGCGACAGGGCGACCCGATGCCGGTGTGCGGTGGAAACGGCTGCCCGGCGCACCCGGGGGACGCCAGCGACGCGGGGGCCTGCGGAACCGGCACGATGTGCGGCACGACGGACACGGAAAGCCGGATGCGGTTGCACGCGTGGCTGATGATTTGCGTTTGGTTGATTTTCGCGCCAATCATGATCGCGATTGTGTTCGTGCGGAGGAAAATGCTGGTACTTCTAATGGGAGCAGCAGAACGTCGAGCGGGAGAAGCTGCCGCGGGCGAGAGCGAAACAAAACAATCAGAAGGTGCAGCTGATTCACCGGCAAAAGGAATAGCAGAACGTACTGTCGACGCGGATTGGTTTTTTTTTCGAAACAAAGATCTGAAATGCGCACCAGCTGCAGCCCTAGACACAACGAACACACAACTCCCAGGTTTAATGCTAACGCACAAGCTGGGCCAGGGATTGACGATTGCGTTATTGATGTACGCCTTCACGCTGCCGTTTCAGCATGACCACGGCAGCGACCACAGGATGCGCCGCCGCCGCCGCCTTTCCGGCGGGGATCATTCTGGTCCCTCGCTGCACGGCATTCTGGGTTTCGCCGTCCTCATTTTGGCAATTGGACAACTGCTGCTCTGGCTCGGCAAAAAGTACTACCTGTACCGATTGAAGACGGGGCAAGAATCTTCTGTGGGGGTCGTGTCCAAGATGAGCAGCGTCGTCGAAGATGGTGTTGCGACGTCAACGGAAACGAAAAAAGCCGGCGTGGTGATCGGGGAAGTCGCCGTGGCTGCTTCTGGCGTCCCCAGACCGTCTGCGGCGGCAGCTACTGGTTCTGGTACAGAGGACTTCAACAAGAAGTGGCTGCTCATGCACCGATTCTTGGGGCTGCTGTGTGCCGGGCTGGCGCTGCTCAACTGCTTGAGTGGGGCTTTCAAGTTCACCCAGCAGTACAACGACGCGTCGTTTACTCCGATCGTTCTCGGTTTCGCGGCGTTTTCTGTGGTGCTAGTTGCCGGATCGTGGTTTCTGGGTGACAAAGTGGCGAGACTGCTGGTCAGCGGCGGAGGAGGAACTGCTGTGGCGGCAGTGGGGCAGAAGTGATGAAATGCGCACACGCAAGTGCGACTACAGAAGCGTAGTCACGTGTTTTGCTACGTGAGAGGGCGATGGACCACTGCCTCATAATTCGGTTCGTTGGGCGATTTCAAGTGCTTGCCAACTTGCGTCACTTTGTTTCGCTTTCAGCAACTCCAGCCGTCACCTTTTTGTGCCTGAGTTTGCCGTCGTTTGCGCCTGAAAAACCCCTTGGTACTAGTAGCCGTGCACTTATCATTATCTCGACAGACTGAAGAACAAGAACGAAACGAAGTGAGCTCACTTCACAGCGCGGCCGGGGTGTCGGACAAGGAGACACAATGATCCACTCAGAGTCTTCCTCTTCATCGGACATCGTTATAGAAGAAGAAGAGAGCCTGAGCCGCTGTAAGATGGACAAAGCTCAGGCTTGCAATACTTATTTGTTTTTTCGTGGTGAATTAATTTAGGCTCTGCCCATTGACATCGTTCGGTTTATGCTGTAATAAATAGTGTGAAGCCATAGCATTAGCATTTGCGGGCCACGAAATTCAGAAGTTTGTTCAACGCAAATATATTTTGGGCGCACTGCGATTTTTGCGATTCATGTGAGGAAGCAAAAAAGTAAGCGAAGGTATCAGACGATGTACAATTGTACCGTTGGGGCTTGTTGAAAAAGGAAAAGGCTCACTGACCGGCGGCAGTCGGTCTCACTCCAGTGACTTCTATCATGTACTGCCGCAACATATCGTGTTCGTCGCGACTTTGGTGAGATTCCGTCAGACATACGGATCATGCTCCTGACTGAGCGGCACCAGACTATGCTCCGATGGATGAATGGAGAGAGGGTGCATAATGTAATGTACGTCCAGCCGCTGCAGCCGCAGCAAAGAAGAGGAAAATCACGCATGATCGGAAAGTTATATCCTAAGTCGCTACTGTTCTCCTCATGGTCGGATCCTATACCGCGTTTGGTCCCAGCATGATGACACTGTCGGGACAAACGAACACCCCTAGTGGGGTAAATCATCATCATCATCGGCGCGCCGTAGTCGTACATGATCGGACACCAGGCACGTTCCCTTGAGGTCTCTTCTTGCTATATGAATGTATATTTATTTATACCGGTTCTTCGTCGACGGGGAAAATTGGACCGATGAGGAAAACGAAAAACAGGGGAGCAAAGACCGGCCGCGAGCGCCGACCGCGTGGTCGCGGCGGCTGCTCCCGTTGCCTGGTCGTGAGCACTGCAGCTGCGGTCCTCGAACCGTTCGCCTTCTTTGAGGACAACGAACGACACGACCTTCGCAGCCGCCATTCGAGGAGCGCGGCGCGGCAGGTCACACTTTCTTTTTCGGCAGACGACGCTTCCCGTTGGGACGACGAGGACGAAAGCCACGCGCTCTATAATCCTCCATCGCATACTCGTACCTGGAACCAACAGGAGGAAGTCGATGTGGAATCCGATGAAGCAAACAGACACAGCAGTGGTCCACCATCAGTACAACGGCGGTTGCGGGAGCGTGACGAGCGCGGCGAGCACGCAATGACAAGTGCTCCACGGAAGGAGAAGGACCACCATCACCAAACGCCACTACATGATTCCTCACCAGAAGCAGAAGCGGCTTCGACGGTGCAGCAGCAGGAGAGGAAAACTCACTGTGCAAGTTTTCCATTCTCTTGCACATCCGCGAATGTGGCGACATGTGGGGGGGACCAGGTGCTTAATCCGGCCGTGGTTTGCGTTATTCGTTTTACACAGGGTATAGGCTCACAAATATGTGGCGGCAATTGCTATGACCCTGCACTTTGTTGCACGGCGCGCAAGTGCAGCGACGCGGTGACCCAGGACAGCCACTGCTCCGACACAGGGAAAAAAAAGGGATGGTGGCCGACTTCCGAGTGTGGCACTGTGGCGGAATGCCGGCAGACTTGCTGCAGAACGCGCAAGTGCCACGACACTGACGCGGTGACCTCGCACGCCAACTGCAGTTCGACCACCTCCGGGAACCCCTTCTTCAAGAACGACGACAACGACGACGAGCCATGCGGCACGGCGGCCGACTGCAAGGCAGGATCGATCTGCTGCATCAAGGGATGCACAGCCGCAGACGACCCAAGCGACGCATACATTGGCGAAGATACCGACGCGCTGCTCGAACTCCCTGTGAACCACCCGGTTCACCAGAGTTACTATTGGAACGATCCCAGCAACTGGCATCATGACATCCGTTATCTGTACTGCAACCACGACAACGGATTCGGGGGACTTCCGGAGTTCAAGTGCCATGATAGCAACCAGAGACTCGAGGTGCGGCACTGCAGGCGAGCGACGTGCGCAGAGCAGTACGACGCGCCGAAGGCCACGAATGCCACGGCGTACGCCTGCGGCTCCGAGTACAAGCGGAAAACCAATTACGCAAGCATCGAGTGCGACAAAGGGACGTGCACGCGCGCCGAATGCTGTGCGTTACGAAAGTGCAAGCACGTGGCAGACGTGGTGAGCGCGGCAGGGAACGCCGAGGCTGACCCCGACTTCTGCGACGACGCGGCCAGCAAGTATGACGCGGCCAAGGCCAACGACAACTGAGGGACGGAGGAAGGGTGCAGGCAGAGTTGTTGCCGAAAACGAAAGTGCAGCGACGTGGTGAGCTCGAACGGCGCCTGCTCCGTCCCGGGGAGCTTGATGATTCCGGGCGTTCCCGCGGGCAACGTCGAGTGTGGGACTGAGACAGAGTGCAAAACGAACGCGAGCTGCTGCATGTTGCGGCTGTGCATGCATTCGTACTCGGAGAAGGGGCACTGCGGTGCTGGCTGGTTCTTACCGTGTGATATTTTTGACTTTTTGTGGCATGCGTATTTTGCATCTCGTCTGCTCATACTTATTTTTTACTTTATTCGGTCGGATGGTGGGTATCTCTCCCTGTCCATCTCTCTCTCTTCCTGTCTCTCCCTCTCTCTCCCTCTCTCTTCTGTATTCGGTCGCACAGCGCTTTTTGGATTTCATTTGGGGAGAGGGCGTAGGCCAGGCAGAGCAAGCCCGCGGCCAGGAGGCCGCAAGAGCGTGCCACTACCTACGTTCGATTTACCACGGCATGGGGCTGCTGTAGAGGTAAATCGCTTGCGCCGCGCCGTAATTCGAACTACATGCTGTAGGAGGCAGCGAGAGCTTGAGCTGCCACGTAAATCGAACTGCCACGTGAGCAATGTCGTGCCGAGCCGTTCCCGTTCGCTTTCTTAAATTGATACTGCGCTTTTGCTTCGTCTGGTATTCCTATTCGCCAAACAAAATAACGGACTCTCAGTTTTTTCCCCTTTACTCAGGTTCGTGAATTTGGCTGAGGCGACGACTCCTTGCGGGGACAGCTGCGCCAAATCCACTTGCTGCCTCCCGGCCTGTCAAGCCGGCAACGACCCAAGCAGTGCGTACCTCAACGAGGACTCCACGGAGCTGCGCAACCTGGCTGTCAACGACCCACAGTCAGCCCAGCACAACGCTTGGAAAACAGATCCACCACTCCTGTGCAACCGAGACGGAGGGTACGGAGGACAGGCTAAGTTCCGCTGCAAAGATGGCCAGAACTCTCCTCTGGACATCACGGGGTGTGATCGTATGGCCGGAGTATCGCAGAGAAATGATCGGAGTCCAAGCTGGAAAAGAAAAAATAGCAAAGCAAATGCTCCGCCCCCGACCTAATAAATTCATTGTCGTAAGAGGAGGGGACTCCGGTCACTCCATATGGTCTGCTGCTGCTCAATTGATGGGGCTTCGGTTTCCCTCGCCCACGCAGGAACGCGTAGCTTATTTTCTTCGGCACTTCGATCGCCTTCGCGCCGATTTTTGCAGATCAAGCGCAACGAGAATGGCACGGATACACCTAGGCTGCAGCTGCTGGCCGGTCCCTAGTATAGTTACGATGCTATACATAGGATCGCGTGAGTGTGCATGTGGTCGCTCGGTATTGCTTTGCTAAAGGTTTTCCGCCATTTTCTACTTTCTTACCAGCTGGCCCGATCACAGCGCGAGCGAAGTGCGACGCGCAGTACCCCACGGCTTCGGATATTAGCCCCACGGCGTATGTATGCCACGACAATTACAAGCAGACGAGCTCGTACGGAAACACCGACTATGAGTAGAAAAAACTCAGGCGCACTTGCAGGCTCAGATCTAGGGCTCTCTGGCAGCACAAGGAAGCACTAGCGGCACTGGGAGTAGCGGGCGCAGCAATAGCAACCCGCTCGAAGCCGCGAGCTCAGGAATTGACTCCAATTGATCGGAGGGGGCGATCATGATCGTGCCCCTTGCAACAAGGTCTGCTCGGCCCTCGGTCTTTGACTTTGCAAGAAGTAGTAGAAGTAGAAGCAGTAGCAGCGACCGATCGCGGGTTGATGAGATTGCTGCCCGCGAAAAGGCCCGAGGGCGCGACTTAAGCCCGGAAAGCCAGATCCAAGGGCAAGGCCTGGGCTTTTTCGACCTCCAAAGAAAGTGCACGAAGGCGGCGTGCACGGAAAACGAATGCTGTGCGTTACGAGAGTGCAAGCACGTGGCAGCCGTGGTGAGCGCAGGGAACGCCGAGGCTGACCCCAACTTCTGCGACGACGCGGCCAGCAAGTATGACGCGGCCAAGGCCAACGACAACTGCGGGACGCAGGAAGCGTGCAGGCAGAGTTGTTGCATAAAGCGCAAGTGCAGCGACGTGGTAGCATCGCACAGCAACTGTACTTCGTCGGCCTTGGGGAGCCCGTACTTCAAGCACGAAGCGAAGAACAACAACGCATGCGGCACGGCGAACAACTGCAAGGCAGGAGCTGCCTGCTGCATCAAGGGCTGCATAGCCGCCGACGACTCAGACAACGCATACATCGGGGAAGATACCGACGCGCTCCTCGCACTCCCGTGGAACCACCCGGTTCACAACAACGCGAACAACTTCCACGTGAACGACACCCTGCTGTACTGCAACCACGATAACGGATTCGGGGGACAGCCGCAGTTCAAGTGTCAGGGTAGCAACCAGAAACTGCAGGTGCGGCACTGTGAGCGGGCGAAGTGTAACGCGCAATACGATGAGGCAAAGGCAAGCGCCTCGGCCTATGTCTGCGACCCCAACTACAAGCAGAAAAGCGGGTACGCAAGCATCGAGTGCGACAAAGGGACGTGCACGCGCGCCGAATGCTGTGAGTTACGAAAGTGCAAGCACGTGGCAGACGTGGTGAGCGCAGGGAACGCCGAGGCCGACCCCGACTTCTGCGACGACGCGGCCAGCAAGTATGACGCGGCCAAGGCCAACGACAACTGCGGGACGCAGGAAGCGTGCAGGCAGAATTGCTGCATAAAGCGCAAGTGCAGCGACGTGGTAGCATCGCACAGCAACTGTACTTCGTCGGCCTTGGGGAGCCCGTACTTCAAGCACGAAGCGAAGAACAACAACGCATGCGGCACGGCGAACAACTGCAAGGCAGGAGCTGCCTGCTGCATCAAGGGCTGCATAGCCGCCGACGACTCAGACAACGCATACATCGGGGAAGATACCGACGCGCTCCTCGCACTCCCGTCGAGCCACCCGGTTCACAACAACGCGAACAACTTCCACGTGAGCGACACCCTGCTGTACTGCAACCACACCAACGGATTCGGGGGACATCCGCAGTTCAAGTGTCAGGGTAGCAACCAGAAATTGCAAGTGCGGCACTGTGAGCGGGCGAAGTGCAACGCGCAATACGATGAGGCAAAGGCAAGCGCCTCGGCCTATGTCTGCGACCCCAAGTACAAGCAGAAAAGCGGATACGCAAGCATCGAGTGCGACAAAGGGACGTGCACGCGCGCCGAATGCTGCGAGAAGCGCAAGTGCAAGCACATGTTCAGCGTGGGCAATGACTGGTGCGACGGCACCAGTGGAGGCCCCGGCACCTGGTTTCTCGACGATTTGAGACCGGAGTTCGAGTGCGGGACTGTGGCGGATTGCTCCTTTGACGCCTGCTGCCTCAAAAAGTGCCGAGCGCCGGCGAGCAGCGACGCGTACCGCTTCAACAGCACGGGAGTGGCAGCGATGCGGACGGACGAGCAGTCGTACCCCGGGTCTGCAGCGTGGGCGCCCGCCAGCTCCATCCTGGCGTGTGAGGGAGACAATGGCTACGTGGGGATAAGTCCAACAGTGGAGTGCAAAGGGGAAGACGCAGTATTAGAATTGGCGGGCTGCTACAGGAGACTCTGCGGCACGAACGCCCACGGAAAGACGCCGTTTACCTGCACGTCTCCGGGCTATCGCAAGAAATCAAACTATGACGCGATTGAGTGTGCCACGGCGGACTGCTCGCGGGACGAGTGCTGCATCGAGAACTGCGTTTTGCCGGCTGAAACCGCGAAGGCGCCGCTGGAGTGGTACCCGAACTACTCTGACAACAATCTCACGATCCATCAGCAATCGTACCCCGGGAGCCCCGGCGGATGGTGGACGCCGTCTGGCATTTTGGACTGCGTTACGACGACACACTTTTCTGGCGGTCGCATGGTCTCTGGCACGGCAGAGGTACGGTGCACCTCCGCCGGCGCCCATCTGGAGCTTCGAGGATGCACGCCCGTGTGCTATTGTAGCGCCAGCTCAACGACGCAGAACGACGCAACGTACGTCGACACGCAGGAGTGCCAGAAAGAACCGCCGCTGGGTTTGTGGACCCCTGGCATCGAGTTGTGCGAGCAGTGCAAAGAGTCCGATCACCAGTCGATCGATGGCGCGCATTTCGGCTCCGAGCGTCCGTGCACGAGCAACTGCCTGACTACCAATTGCCGCTACGTCGCGTCATCGGCTTTTTACCACTCCCATAAAGACCGGCTTTCCGCGCGCTGTTCAGACACTACGAAAATCCAGATGATCGCTGGCGACGACAGTTCCGCCTGGGGCAAAGACGGCTCTGCATGTCGAAGTCACTGCTGCATACGGGGTTGCCAACAGCCGAGCGCAAGCGACGCAAACGGCTACACTCCGAAGCAGACATGGCAGTCAGTGTTGTACGACGACATCTCCTACCCGGGGCACGGTACACCCCAAGCGGATCAAGACGTGCTGGGATGCGCGGACACCCACCTCGTGCACCCGCCGGGATCCCAGTCCCACCCGACCGCACACTGCGAGGCCTCCGGCAGCATCTTGAAACTAAACGGATGTCGAGAGAGGTGCTCCTACTTCACCTGTCCGGACCACTACTTTTTACGAGACGACGCGCACACCCGAAAATGCTCGACGCACGAGTGCGACGACAGCGGCCAGAACACGACGAACAGAGACACGTGCTGTATAAGGATGTGCAGCGAGCCAGATGACGCAGCGAAATTGATGATGTACAGCAACAATGGAAGCGATGGCCTATCGGACCCGAGTGATTCTCTCAATCTCCGGCAAGACCAGCAGTCCTACCCCGGGAGCAGCGCATGGACGCCGTCGACGTTCCGCTGCGCTGATGGCTACACGGTCTCCGACACGGCAACGGCGGCCACGGTGCGGTGCGCAGCGGCCGGCGTGGCCCTCACTCTCGACGGGTGCCGGCCGTTCGCTTGTGTCTGCGACCACGGGACAGAGCGGCCACAGTCTACATGCCGGTCGGATAATCAGAAGAATTGCCAAAGCTGCGATGAATCGTACCAGGGCGTGTATACGAACACTACTGCCAACCCGGAGAGGCGCTACTGCAGGACGAAGTGCAACGCGAGCGCGAACCCCGTGGACTGCCTTTACAGAACGGGCCTTCAGTACCACCAGCCAGTGCGCCCCACGCAACCGGTGTGGTGCGCCCATAACGACTTCGACGAGAGCGGCCCCTCGTCGCCCTCCAGCGACTTCTGCGTCGGAACATGCTGCGCCAAGGTGTGCCAGGCAATGCCCGCCGGCACGCAGCGCTTACATCCGTACCACGGAGACGAC
>RXOD01005437.1:0-14077 GCA_005223375.1 Amoebophrya sp. AT5.2 | reverse complement strand
ACAACTGACACGTCTGACACGTCTGACGAGTCCGCTGAACCACAGATAGCAAGAACTACCCAGAGAATTTACTTTCTTGGTATTAATTTAGTACTAGACCCCGCTGCTCCTCGGGCTCGACGAATCGAATGCTGCAGGCCGCGTACAACAAGTAAAAAAATCAATGGCGGGAACCAACGGGATTGCTCCTTCTAGCTTATTAATCAACTCTACCGATGCCTATCAGCCTGCTGAACATGTGTTCGCGATCGGTGCGTATGCGTTGAAGTAGTGCTAGTGGCTCTTTTAAGTGAAGAGGCGGGGGGCGAGTTGTGCTTGTGGGGTTGTTGTTTCAGCGTCGGCCCAATTACGGAAGCAGACGGCTCTTCTCAGTGTGAACCATAGCCCTTTTGAACGGAAGCTTCATCCCATCCCTGCTCGTACGACGAGGGCGACGCCTGAATAAGAACGTGATTCTTCCCCACGATATATGTGACATGAATCAGTCTGACTCGTCTCATCCCCAGAACGATGTAGCCCGGCATAGTTGTACGACAGATGATGGAAAGACCGGGAACAAGGGCGACTCGTCGAAGTCAAGCGCATAGTCCAGTTTCACTTTGTTGAGATACAGGTGGGATCGATCGTCATCTGGGTCTGGCGCTCGTTTCTCAGAAATTCTTTCGGTGGGGCTCCTTTGACTTAATCTTTGCTCTTGGAGCAGATGCACTCTGTTGTTAATATCGTCCATCTGACGTCAGCATCGGTTTAAAACGAAGACCGCATCGGACGAAGCATTTGGCCGCATGGTGCCCGTGATCTTCTTCACGCGCCCGCCAGCCCATATGCCGACAGTTCCATGTCTGGGTCGAAGTCTTCGTTTGTGGGCGCTCTTCCCATCAGGCTCCCAGTACCTCCTCCGAACGCGCCCCCCGCTCCGAAGTCGAATTCGTCGTCGTCGCCCTCATCTGCATCACACCCATCATGATCTCCTCTCTCATTGACCCGTTCCATCGCTTCGTCGTAGGCGCGGTCGTTCACTTCCTGGTCGTCGTAGTACTGAATCAGGTCATTCACCCGGTGCGCCACGTCCGCGAGGCATTCCTCGTCGTACTTCGACAAGCAGCTGTATGCCACCATGCTGTACTCTTCCAATAAATCCACCATGGCCTTGTTCAGATCCCGGAAGCGCGGATGCATCATCCGGTTCAGCTCCGGCAACAGCTCCCCCGCGGCCAGGTCCAGAAACCGCTCCTCGACGGCGTTCACGAGTGAGGTTGAACCCTCTCCGTTTGCTCCTTCCTCGTCCCCATCATTTGACATCAAGTGCTCCACCGACTCGTCTTCGTCGTCGATGTCGTCGAGGTTTCCGATTCTTTTTCTTCTGCTCGGGTCATCTAACCCTTTCGGGTTCCTCGGCGCGATCACCCCGGATGAATTTGTGCGACCACCGGATTTCTCCAGGAGATCTACTTTGCTCAGGAGATTCAAATGTGGCAGCGCCAGGTGCAGCATTGCGTTTAGCGCCATCAGGCTGCCGCTGAGGAACTTCGATGCGCACATGTCCCCGCCCACGCACGTGCTCGCGTCCAATAAAAACACGCCGCACAGCCGGATCTGGCACTCCACCTGCAGAAACTCCACCAGGTACCGCATCACCGGGTGGTGGATGTACAGCTCGATCTGCCCCGGGCAGTCAAACAAAAAGTACTCGCTGTCGCCCGCGAAGTTGTCCAGCTCGTCCTTGAACCAGGTGCGCAAATGCTCCCCGAAGTACTCCATGGCGTAGAGGAGGCCGCCGTTGGGGCCGAAGTCCAGCTCGTCCTGAATGTCCTCGGACGTGATCAAATCGCGGATGTCGATGTCGTAGATGGACTCCTGCTGGGGTTGCGGCTCGCCATCCTTTGTCTCTTGTCCCTCGTCGGCGTTCTGCGGCGCGACGCCGTTGTTCTCGTGGAGGGCGGGATCAAGGTTGACGAGGCGGCAGTTCCGCTTCTGCGAGACCTGCATGTACTCAGCCATGTGGAAGCAGTACGTCGACTTCCCAGACCCAGCAGGACCCATCACGAACTGCCCGAACCGGGACATTTTCTTTTTGGGTGGTAGGTCGTTACCTAGCCCTAGGTGGGTGTAGTGGAGGTGGACGTGGATATTGGAGAAAAAGGTGTCTTCCTCTTGTCTCTGGTGCTCTCGTGAGTTGCCTTGGTGCTCGAAGCTATGTAAGCATAAATGGATGAAAGGAACGTTGATTTGATAAACGTAAGACTAGTAACCGCCGTTGAGTTACAAAAGCGCGTCGCCTGTGTATTCAGAGTGGGGTAAAGCAAGTCATGAGTTTGACCTGTAGATCTTCCTGCGCTGTGAACTTTTCTCTGTGGATCTTGCTTGCGCTGAAAACTTGCAATTTTTCTTCAAGTATCTGGGATCCGTTACCGAGCGCAATGATCGTCGAAAGCAAAAGAACTGTAAATTGAAGATCCGAGGAATCCGACGTATAGTACGCCTCATAATATAAAGAAGTAAGGCATGATCGAGATTCACAGCAGGACACAAGCGTTCTCCGGTTAGTTTAAGTGCTCGAGTTTCTTGAAGATGAACGCATATATCAAGATCGCTCCTGCCAAGCGTACCTACTGCACAGGCACGAGGGAGCGAGTATCGATGTTAACACATTTTGCTTCTTTTCACTAGGTTTTCCGCATTCACCAGTCCGATGATCACTTCCGACGCCTTCGGCATTTGGCTCACCCCGTCGGGCCCCCCGCCGCCCCCTCGACACATCAGTTTCTTCACCGCGGCCGTTACCTCCGGTCTCCCCACGTTCAGCACCCCCGTAATTTCGTCGCGCTGGTTGACGTAGTAAACCACGAACTTCATCCCGTCGATGTCCCCTTCCACGATGCTGTGTTCCAGCGTGTCGATCACGCCGACGAACTCGAGTCGTTTTCCAAAAAACTCCGTGACCACCGTCGGAGCGCGCTCGACAAACGGCAGGAGGGAGCGGTGGTTTGATGCTTCTCCTGCTTGGTTTTGGTTGATGTTTTCTGGTGATGTCGTCATGTTGAGGGCAGCGATGCGGCCCTGGTCCACCGCTGTGTTCCAGTTGGTGACCCGCTTGTCGCGCCCGGTTCGAACGTCCGGAAAGCTCGCGAGGTCGCCCGCGACAAACAGCGACGGCCCCTTCGGAGCTACAGTGCTGTCAGGCGTTGCTGCGGTGCCGCCATTGATTGAAGATGCCGGGGTAGACGGCTGATTTGCGCCTGTGTGTGGTATGCATCGATGGTAGCTGGGCCTGAGAATTAGTGAGTGGCTGTAGAAGTGTCGCGGGTCTGTTGAGCATCTGCGTCAGCACTCTCATCCTCATGAGAAGGAACAGATACAACTATCTCTTACAGTACCTCTGCTTGCCAGGAACGGGTCCACTAGCAGCGAGCCGTCTGACCCTTTTGCCACCGGCGGCTGAATCAGAGGCGGTTCTGGTTGCGTTCCGACGGATACCACCACGAAATCGCACGGCAGCACGTCCCCCGTGTCCAGTTCAACCGCGTTCACTTTGCCGATGCCACCTGTCCGTCGTGCCGTTGCTAATTTAATTTTTCTTTTTATAATAAGACCAGCACCAGTATCAAAACGTAGAACCACATTATACCTTTGAACTGCCGCACCGTTGTGTTCCCGAAGTAGAGGATTCGATTTTGCGCCAGGTGCTTTGCCACGGCGGCTCCCACTCTTTTTCCGAATTTCTTCTGGAACGGCAACGGGGATTTGTCGATCAGCGTCACCTGCACTCCGTATCGGCTGTTCAGCATGTCCGCTAGTTCGAGCCCCGTGAACCCGCCCCCGATCAGCACCGCTTTCGCGCCCCGCCGCACGTAGCCCGACTTTTTCAGTAGTCGCAGCTGGTCGTCGGCGGAGCGCAGGGAAAACACGTTCTCTTGGTTCTGCGAGCCCGGGACGTACGCTGACTTGTTGCGGCTGCCGGTCGCGAGCAAAACCTTGTCGTACGCGAGAACCTGCGTGGGGACCTGCTTCCAGCCCTTCTTCTTGCTGTTGCTGCCGACGGAGGGCGCGAGGGTGCCGGCGGAGAACGACGGCGCGCTGGACCCGACGCCGGCCTGGCTGCTGTCCTTGTAGATGCCCTCCTTGTAGTGCACGGCCTTCACCTCCGTGTCGATCAGCGTCACGTCCGTGTTGGGGATCACCTCGACGTCCCATTCCTTCAGGAGCATCGACGCGGACTGCAGCGCGGTTTCGTCGGTCGGCTGCTTCGAGAGGTAGGGCCGGAAGGGGCACGGCGGCTCGCGGGTAAGCAGCTTGATCTTGCCGGCGAAACCGGCCTCGTGACGGAGCGCCTCGGCGGCAGCGAGCCCGGCCGCGCCGGCGCCAACGATGACGATCGTCTCGTTGTGGCCGGTCGGAATGGGGTCGCCGGCCGCGTGGGTATCAGCGTTGGACCTGCTTTTCCGCTTCGCTATCCTGGTTTCCGCGCCGTCGTCGGAGGAACTCGCGCCCTCCGCAGAACCAGAAGCAGCTTCCGCTATTGCAACGATGTTGCTGTCGCCATCTCCTGGTGATAAGTCGCGTAGCCGAAAAATGGAGTCAATGTTTGCCGCAAAGCCGAATTTGCCTGCATCCTCGGCCGCAGGCGTTATGGACTGGGGCGTGAGAAACTTGTTCGGCGTCACGGTCCGTGAGACTTGTGATACGGACGCCAACTGCTCGTCGCACCGAACCACCGGGGCAAATCGACGCATCGACGAACCTGCAGCCCCCTCCGCACTGTTGCTACATTCTACTGCATGATCTTGCTGCGTCCGCTTTCTGCTGGTGGCCAGCAAACCGACCACCGGAAGTGGCGCAGAGCATCGTCCAACAAGACGCCTCATCCTCTTCTTTTGTTTGTTGCTCTAAATCTACTGGCACTGCGTCTGCCTCTGCCTACGAATAACAATAAAGTCCTGTTCTTGTAACTGTTGTAACTATGACCAAGTAGGTTTTAACTCGGGTCGCACGTCCGTGTCCGACCTCTAGGCATAGGTAGCAGCAGCTGGGGGACGAGTCGTCGTTTTTTATCGGACGAGAAGTGTCCTTCATCCTCGTCACTCTTGGCTTCCCTCGGTAGAATGAAGAGTTGGTCGTCTTGGACTTGGTTGATAACAAGAAGGTTGGCGTTAATAATAATAAGCACGATGGATCGCCAAAAAAAAATCGGCTTGCGCTTGCTTGGTACGTATTACCAGTAAAGTTTTCATTTGTGCACAACCTCTAGAAGGGTGCGGGGGACGTAGTCCAGCACGCATGGCATCTTTCTCCGGCATGAGCATGACATCCTGAGGAGGCAAAATTTCTACATGTGTCCAACTTGTCTCTACGACCTTTCTTTGCGTAGGATCACGTACAGAAATCAAAGCAAAATCCGCCAGTGTGTGTACGGTCCGACTCTGTACCACTTTATGCTGCACGGCCTTCATCTCGGTCCAACTCCAAACCCGAGCCGTAAGCCGCGTAACGAACAACTGTACTGCAACTACAACCCTCACCGGGCTTTAAGTATTACAGCCACCTGTTTTTCTTCCGCCCCCCTGCTCGGAGCGAATCTGCCTCGTCCGTGCCCGATCCCCCCACTCCTCCGCCCGTAATGTCCTGTAGTTCTTTTGCTTCTCCCGGCCGCCCCAGCAGCGTCTTCGTCTCCGCCGGCCCTGAATTGGAGGAGGACGTCCCCCCGCCGCGCGACACGGGCACGACGGCGTTTTTGTTGTGCGCGCCGATCAGCATCCGGCTCCTGCTCGCGGTAGAAGACGAGGCGCCGAGCGGATCCACCAGCCCGTTCGCCAGCTCCTCCTCCACTTCGCGCCGCGCTTGCTCCCGCGCGCGGATGGTTTCCTGCTCCAGGATCGCGTTCTTCAACAAGAAATCGCCGAACAGCTTCGTCGGATTCCACCCGGGGTGCCGCCAAAGGCAAAAGAAGAGAAACGCAAGGAACGCGACGACCGCAACGTCGGAAAGAATAGAATCGGAGGCCGGGGGCCGCGTTACAACTGGAACCGGCGGCTGCGAGGAGCCACTGCTACCAGCTCGCGCAGAAGAACCGTGCTGCCCACCCGTGGTCTCAGGGGCTGCAGCCCCGGCGGACGCAGTTGACCCGGGGACCACACCGACTGTGCGGCTTGCGATCTCAGGGGACATACTGCCCGTCGGACTCGGTACGGGCTGGTGCTCGCGAGCAGCATCTTCCGCCGCTTCCTCCGCGCTCATCTCGACCACCTCTTCGAGGAAAACCGTTGACGGCGAGGAAGACTTGCGGCCCGTCCTCTCCTTGTTATGCTCCTTCCGATGGTCCGCTCCGCGTTCTTCTTGGAGGGCAGGAGACGCTTCCGACGGCGCCAGCGATTGTCTTGCTTCGGAAGAATGTGGCACCCTCATCTTTCGTTTATTTCCTCGCTGTCGAGCGGGTGCTGGGGAAGAGGTCCAGCAAATGCCTTTCGCGAATAAAGCGGATTTTTGCCTCTTGGCTGTGGTTCCGACGTGTCTCGTCTTCTAAAGTAGGTGCTGCTTCTACTTTGCCCATCATGATGGGGACAGGCAATGACTTTCGAGTGCAGGAGGGGTGATCTGATGTGAAAGCATAAGGCATAGGCAATTGTGAATCGTGATGATCGACCCAGATCTTAATATGAACGTGAATCTCCCACGAAGCTGCACACAGACCCCGTTTCTTTACACCCGTACACGCGCAACGCATGCACCTCGCTGCCAAAGATTTGAAACGCGACAGCACGCTTCCTTCATCCCGATGCGACAGCACGTCATCGACACCACTCCATCCCCAATTGCGACACCACGTCAACGACATCGGGGCACGGCCTCTGCGTGCTGGCGATCATCAGAATGTTGATGAATAATTCAACGACGTCGTCTGATTTCCCGATACCTCCTGGGGGAGGTGCGGTGACGTCGCATCAAAGTAGATTAGTGAGGTGTACATGACGATGACCATGAGGGGCTAAGAAAGTTTTGTATCTGATTCATTTTCCTCATCCTCATGCGATTTCGTTTCTTCATGTGTGACCAACCAGCATGTGTTAGCAGAAGCAGACGTCGAGATAACTTTGAAGAACTCATCCGCTATGTATTTTGTCCGCTTCGAGGGACTACCTAGGACGTGGTGCCCTCGCGGAGATAAGTACATAAAGCGCGAATCAGAAGAAAGTGATTGTGTCTCTACCATCGAAAGGAACTGCCCGTGAAGTTGAGCTGAAGCTGTAAATGTAGTGTAAGCCTAACATTTGCTGAGTGCAGACTAGCGCAAGCAGCTGACTGAAAGTGAGCTTGAAGAAAGCAGTTCCTACAACGTAACGCGAACGTAATTCGCGCGAGCAAAACCTATCGGAAACGACTACGTACTGATGCGAGCGTGAAAACATATTCTGGACGGAAGGCGTGATCAATATCTTCGTACAGAGTGGTACATCCGAGGATCTTCGTGTGTTGTACTTACAACGGGCCATGGGACAGAAGCAACTAACATTAAGTACTCCTAAGACGTCCCGGCGCGAAAGCAAAAAATCGTTCGGAAAGCAATGCACTGCTCGTAGCGAGCGGAATTAAAGGTTTATCATTTGAGGTCGGACTTCGTTGTTTTCCGCCCTCGACTGACGACTGCGACTTTCTGAGTGACATGTTTTTAGATACTCCGCCCGGCCCAGCCTTGTGAATGTCTTAATTTTATACATTCATTTACTTCCTCCACTGCAAGTACCGCTGCCTCGCAAAACGTAGACCTCTGCCGCAGGACCATCGCATTCAAAGCTGTCTTGTGGTCGTTCGAGCTGCCGGCCCGCCAGACTGGGCGCCACCAGCGCCTCCGTACCACGGTTTGTTGTCCAGTTGCACAATCATCCGCGCACCGTTCTGGATTGTGTGTCGCTGGAACAGCCGCCCGCTTCGGTTTGGGTTTGTGGTCGATGCGCCGTTGGGGGCTCCAGGTCCTGCGCCTCCGGCACCCGATGATGTGCCGTGGTGCTGCGGGTGTCCACCGAGTCCGCCTGTGTAATGATGCTGCTCGTCCACGATCACGACGTTCGAGCCCGACGAAGATGCACCTCCAGAGCTTCCGAAGTGCGCGTCTTGTTCGTTTTGGTTTTGCTGCGACAAGGCACGGCGAATGGCGCCCATTACGGAGTGCGTCGCCGGGTGGTGCGGCTGCGATGAACCCACATGCTGCGAGGAGGCGCCGGCGAAGATCATCTTCATCGAGGTGGAGGAAGCCGGGTGCTCTCCACTCTGGTGTCCTCCGCCTCGATGGAGATGATGGTGCTGTAGCTGTGCATGGCCATGGCCATGCGCGTATTGGTGATGACTCCCAGGACCTGAAGAGGCCGCCACCCCAGGAGTGCTGTTGACCCCAGTGTTCGTCGTCGTCCAGCTGCCGTTAGCCGCTGGCAACGGATGCTGCTGCGTTGACACGTGCAGTTGGTGTGGCGTATGCTGTTGCTGATGTTGCAGCGCGTGCTGGGCCAGGTTGTACGTACTCGACGAAGACGGAGGTCCGCCACCGCCGGCGCCGCCAGCTATATCCATAATGTTGGCCGAGCTGTGCATAGCTGCTGCTTTCGCGGCGCCCGAATCCACGCTGCGCACGAGCGCAGCCAGCGACCGCGACGGCAGTGGAGGTACGGATGACGAGGAGGACAACAATCCCGTCTTCGTGCTTGCTGGCCCCGACTGCTGGAGATGGGAACCCCGGTACGAGGAGGACCCATGTTGGGTATGATGGTAGCCGCCGGAGTGCGGAGGCGGACCGGAAGTCCCCTGGACCGGTGGCAGCTGATGGAGGTGGTGGGAAGCGGTTGCGCCGACGGTTCTGTTGAACATGATGGCGCCTGCATGCCCTTGAAGATGTCCCTCCCGCTCTCCTGCTGGATGCAACGCGGCCGATGTCGCCGCGTCCGGCGAATGAGAAGGCTGCCTCATTCCATTACCAACATGGCCCGAGTCGTGGTGGTGGTCTTGAGCTTGAGCTTGGCTCTGACTCGCCGCCGCCAGTAAGTGGTCGCGGAGGCTCTGTGGCGCGCCTGCTCCTGGTCCGCTTGCTGCTGCACCTCCGGTCGCACCCGTATGCAGATGCCCGCCTCCGTGGCCGCCGCCCTTCAAGAGAAAGCTTCGCGACGTGCGCGTTTTCAACGGATGGGCATGTTCCAGTTCAAGCTTCAGCACTGTGGAACTACTCGTCGCGTTGGGGTTAGCAGTACCTTGCTGGTGCAGCTGGGCGGGATGGGGCTGGGGGTGCGCCGACACCTGAGGCTGACTTGTGGCTCCTCCCGGCGGATCGACGTTGTTCGCTGGGTTCTGTAACTGTCGGTTGCTCAGCATCGAAGCGGTCGCTTTGTCAACCGCGTGATGGTAATTCGTGTGCGGTATCAGCGGTGTGATCTCTTCGTAGATCTTCGTATCGATCGACTGCGTCACTTGCTCCAGTAGTCGCCTGCTCTCGTCCTCCTGCTCGCGCATCATCTGTTCGCGGTCAGCGTCGCCCTTCACTGGTGACGCGTTCGCGCTGCCCCCCGCGGAGGAAGAAGCCGACGACCTGGCGTGCGTCGGGGTCAAGATGGTCATCGGCATGGGCCGCCGCCGCGGCAGCTTCTCCTGGCTGCCTCCGTGCTGCTCTTGATCGCTTTTGTGCGTCTCTTCCAGTACGAGCACCAGATTCGGGTTCCGCGAAGGATCTGCTCCAACATCGGAGGAGCAAGGGGCTCCGGGTTGCACGACGGACGATAGTGCGAGGCCTGGAAGAAGCGGCTGCCCCACTACGGTGTTCCCAAAGGAATTGGGATTGGCTACTGCGGGAGCGGCTCCTCCTGCGCCGGTCGCTGATTCTGCTCCTGGAGCCGCAGCTGCGCTTCCAGTTGCAGTTGCCGATACCCCACGAGACAATCCTGTAGTCGTGCCGTCCGCGACGCTCACACTGCCCGGCCCGCTGCTCTTCGACGCTACAACTACAGTCGTACTATTTCCGGCGCCGTTCGACGCGCCCACAACGGGGGGACCCCCGCTCGTCGTAGTTGTTTGCAAAAATTTAAGTGCGCTCTCGATGACGGGCGAGACCCATTTTTTCTTCTTCGTCTTCTTCCTGCCTGTACGATTCAGATTTGGTGTCGAACGCGTGCGAAAGCCCGTTGCTGTGGCGCCACTATTCGCGCCTGTGCCTGTCGTGCCTCCGTTCGCCATGCCAGGTGGGGCAGCTCCTCCAGAAGCCGATCCTAAGCCGGTGCCGTTTATCATGCTGTTTGCAATTTCGACGCCCGCCCCTGCTATGTCTGCAGCTGAAGGAGCCCCCGCGCCTGCGGCGGGCGCAACCGTGTTTGTGCTGCCTGCTCCAGCAGCTCCAAGGACCGATGCGCTTGGGGCCGCTGATGGAAAGAGGCTCAGCGTTTGGTTGCTTAGCGTCGGCGCAGGTACTACCGGCTGGAGAGTTGTTGCAGAGGATGAAGAGCTTTGCGAAGCACCGGCCACCGACTGCCAATTGCTTCCTTGTAGCGGAATGCCGCCGACGGACTGCACAGAGTCGGAGGCTGCTTCGCAGGTCGCCGCAGCTGCATTCCCACTTGCGAAAGCAGCAGTTGCTGATGACGCAGCGCTACTTCTAGAATCCGAATTCGGAAGAGGCGCTGCTGGTTGCGGTTTGCTACTCGAGCCGGAGACTCGCACGGGACCACTTGCACCACAAGCTCCAGATCCAGCAATACTTCCCGCAGGGGCTGCCCCAGCAGTAGCACCTCCCGCCTGCTGCTGCATCGCTTTTTCTGCTACGGCTAGTGCGTTCGCCATGTCGGTTCCGTCGTCGCCCCTAGTTGTCGTGTCCCCGGGCCCCGCCGCCGCTCCGGTCCCAGCCAACGCCAGGTCCGGCATCGACTGGGCGTTCTGCGAGTTCTTGGAGATGTAGGTCGTTCTTCCGAACGCGACAATGCGGTTCAGCAGCGACATTTTTTGTTGGCGGATCGCCAAGTCCTCCTTCGCGTTGAACAGGTTCCGCACCTGCAGGTAGTGCCGCATCAACCCGTGAAAGTGCCCCTGGTTTCCGCCGCCACGAGCGCGAACGCCGTCGCCTGCCCAGAGCGATTGGGAGGAACACAGATTGGTGAACGCTTTTGCGCGCCGTTTGGGTATGGGTTTGGGATCATGCGACAACAATGGGCGTATGCGTACTTATGCAAACAACGATTTGATAGATAACCAGACAATCCAAGACGAGAACAACGGCCAGAGGGAGCAGACCGCGAGTCCAAGTACCTCTTCCCTCGCCTCCAACCCTGATCCGGTTTCTCTTCCCGCCCCCGTTTGTGCCGTCTCGTGACCCCATCCGTTCTCGCATCTTCCGCAGTTTCTCCGGCGAGAGATTGTCTCCACTTGGGTTGCTGTCACTGCCTTCCTCCAGCTCGTCGCTGGGCTCCGGGTCTTTCTTCTTCTTCGTCTTCTCCTGGCTCTCGATGAGAATCTCGCGCATCAACGCCTCCACGTTGATCCCTGACATGGAGTTCTTGTTCTGCTCCACCGCCTTCGTCCCGTTGACGCTAAGATCGGGCGGTAGTGAGGATGTTGCTCCGGCGTCGCGTGATTCCTCGACGGTGTCGGGGCTGAACCGGACGCCCTGTGCTTGCAGCCCAGACTGCATTTCGTTCTCCCAGTGTTTCAGACGCGTTGGCACGGCGGAACTAGTATCTGCCTGCCCTTCCGCGCCGCTTGCTGAACTACACACTTTCTGCCCGTCCGACTCGCCCCCAGATGCTGTCGTGCTGGAAGACGAAGCTGGAGCCGCTGCCGCAAGCTGTTTAGTAGGCGAAGATCCCGCAATGTCGAGCGCAGCCGCCCGTGCGGCAAGCAGCTTCTTGTTCTCGTTCATCCACGATTTCGTCACGGCAACGGACTCTCCCCGCTGCGCGGCCATCCACACTTGCTCGGATTCGGCGGACAAAAAATCGAAAAGCCGCACGTCGTCCGGCGCCGCTTCGAACTCTAACCCGTGAATCGGCACAACGTTCTTCCCTACCCACGAGTTACTCTTCGTCCCATTGGCGAGGAACGAAGCGAAACTGGCGAGGCCACCACTGAGTGCTGCGGATCCGGAGGACCCCTTGCTGGGAGAAGTGCTACCTCCGGGCAGCTGGGTTTTCATTGGGCTGGCGGCCATGGACATCGTCGATACAGCTGCAGTGGCACCTGGCTTGATTGGCGACAGTGAGGAGGCCGAGGTCTTCACCGGACTGTTCATCCGGTCGTCCTCCTCTAACGTCGGATCCGCCTCTTCGTCCTCCACTTGCTCCTCGCTTTCCTTGTCCTTTTCGTTTTCCTCGTCGTTCTCTTCCTGCTCGCCGGCAGCGTCGGGTTCTTTATCGGCTTCTTTACGTTTAATTTCCGCAGCTTCCACCAGCACTTCCCCTTCGGATGCGGACGACGTCTGCCCCTCTTCTTCCTCTCCATCAGGTTCTTCGTCGGCGTCGGACACCAGTGTGAATTTTTTCTTTGTTCCGCACGTGGGGCCCTCTTCGTCGCCTTCCGCGTCGGACCTCAGCTCGTCATTCTCGTTGTCACCAGCGTCGTTCTCTTCGCCGTCTACGTCGTCTTCGTCCACGGCGGCCTTCTTAGCCTTTTTCTTCTTCGGCGATTTCTTTTTCTTCTTGCTGGGTGAGGAGTCCTTCTTCTTTTTGGGCGACCGGCCCTGCTGCTCCGCGACAATCGAGGCCACCTGTGTAGAAACGTCGCTCGTTCTCGTTGAGAGCCGAGATAGAAGAATGGCAATGAATACTGCTGGCGAGCGATCATGCTTCCATACTAGCTACAAAAACGAAGACTCGAGAAGCCGAGAACATTTCACCTTCTTCTTCGGCGAGCTCGAGCTCGACCTTTTTTTCGGCGACTTCTTGCTCGGCGAGTGCACTTTTTCATTTTCGGCCTTCCCTTCTGCGGCTTCGGCTTCCGTCACGTCGTCCGACGGCGTTCCTGACTTCGTCCCGTTTTGCTTCTTCTTCGGCGGCGCATTCCCGCCCTTGCCCAAGTAGGTGCGAAACGTCGACTTGCTCAGCTGATACTGCTGCACTTCCTTCGCCAGGTGAAAGTGGATCAGCAGTCCCCGTGCCAGCGTCGCCCCCAGCAACGACAGCTTGTGCGGCGTAAACGGCACCACCTGCTTGAAACTCTTACTCTGCAGCAGCTTGTTACTGTTACTGCCAGCTTGATGCCCGGGAGCAGCAGGAACTACATCGTCGTCGCCGTCGTCGTCGGAGTCGCCGTTTTTGTTCGCGCCCTCATTGCCGTTACCTCCACCCTGCTGGTCGCCACCGCCCTCGCTCGACTCCGTCGTGCTGTCCTTCGAATTCTTTTTCTCCTCGAGTGGTCCCTCCTTCGCGTTCGAGTTCGAGTTCGAGTTCGACGCCAGATCCTTCGCAGCCGCACCCGCGTCTCTGTCAACCAGCGCCCCGAAAAAGCTCGCCTCAATGGTGAATGCTTCGACCAAACCGATGTCGCGCGCGACCACGACCCTCCCCGTGCCCCGCTTCGACTGCCCCCCGCCGCCGAAGCAGCAGTGCTAGAGAGTGGACGAGCTCGATACTTCGTTTTCCGCGTCTTCATCCGGAGATCTGCCGACCGACCTCGGGCATGGTCCTATGAAAGACGTCGCAATAAAGGCGTCTGAAGACAGCTGACTTGCTGCCTTCCGGACAGCGAGTTTGTGCCTACTGTATCTAGACAGCAAATCCAGACGCGCAACCGGATGCCGGTTGCCGTTTACCTTTACTCAATTTAGGTTTTAGGATTACTTAGCCAATCTATCGCGGCAAAAAGTAGTCCATAGAGACAAAGCACATGGCGAGGGAAGGTGGGTCTTAGGCAAAGACACACGTAAACATGCTAGATGAAGTACTCCAATTTATTTTGCATCCCTACCTCGACACGACTAGACCCGCCCCCCACACTTCGCTGCACCTCTCCATCGGTCCACTTTTCCATGCTCTACTTTTTCCCCACTATGTCTATTTCGCGTCTTTTCTTCGTCTCTCGTCCCCCGTCTCATCAACTCGTCCTGCGGGTTTCTTCTATCGAG
>RXOD01005436.1:0-14085 GCA_005223375.1 Amoebophrya sp. AT5.2 | reverse complement strand
AATCGGCGGCGACAACGAGCACGCGCAGCTCGTCACGACGGCACCTTTCGTCCAACGTGGTGATCTCCACGTTGGACGAGAGCTGCTACGTGGCTCCCACCAGAACGGCGGCGGCCACTCGTCCCACTCCTCTACTACTACTTCTTTCGCCCCGCGCTTTTTCGTCCCGAAACCGAGCGACCTGGAGACGAGCATCTACCCGACCCCGTTGCCCTCGCTGAAGAGAAACTACCAGAGCGTGAAGCTGCCTCGGGTGGAAACGGACAACGCTTTGCTGCGGAAGAGCGTGGATCAGGACGTGCAGCCGGGAATGCCTTTGACTTGCGTAAAGGTGAAGTGGGGCCCGGAAACAAAGGCAGCGAGCATCACGAGACAAGAGGCATATGATCAGCTGCCGGAAGGGAAGGGGTTCTTGTAAAAATTTACGAGCTCTGCTGTAGTTGAACTTGAATCTGAATCTGAGGCAGGCGATCCATGGAGGAGCCGTCGAATGGCCCCACTGATTGATGAAGAAAACGATCATGACGAGGAGCAAAAGTGTTCATGCTGCTCGCGAAGTTCTTGTAGCTGAAGACTTCAGGAGGACGAAAGTGATAATTGGATTTGGAAAATCTGGGCTGCAGCGCTTCTAGTATCATGGAACTCCTGGAAGATGCGTACATTATAACTTTAGCTCCGCGGCCGGGATGAACAATCATGATACACATACATATTATTTCTACTAGAACAAGTAGTACTAAAGAATTAAATGAATCATAGATATGGTACCAGTACCAGATGAGGGGACGACGACGAGACGAGGGGGAACAATGAGCGACAGCGCCAACGACGACGAGCTAAAAAAAATGAATAGGAACAAGTCTACTTCTTTCGCGTGGCCGCCGAGCGACAAACGGAGCGGCAAAAACGAAAACGCACGACCACGTCGACGTCTTTTTCTTTATATTCATATGGTTGGAAATCAAAAACCTAGAGCTACAACTACTTTTGACAGCATTGTTGGATTTGATTTTGCAAGGGAGAAAGCGAAAAGGAGCGCGGACTTCTACTTCTTCTTTTGTTTTACACCGTTTCCGGTTTAAGTTGTTTCTTTAGCCAGCAAAGCGAAAATGAAGCATTTTTCCGCCTTCCTGTTCCTGTTCTCCTCCACAGAGACTAGAGTCTCAGCTACGTCGATCGCGCCCGGCGACACGTACGAATCGGGCGATGGAGTAAAGTTTACGTTCGTGGGCACGTTCGACGACGGAGAGACAGCGCTGGAAGATGGCCAACGCCAAACCACGGCGTTTAGGCAGTACGGTGGTGCCGTATGGAGCAGCAACAAGATGCTGGACACGTGTTACGAGCAATGCCAGGACCCCTCGCAGTACAATTACGTCATTGGGTCTGGCAGCGCTGCCGATTTCGGTGCGGCCCCGTACGTCTTTTTCGCCGTCCAATGGACGGCTTGGTGCAGTTGCACCGACAAACTCGACAAGGCCATCCCGCCGAGCAATCCGACCGAGAACAAGTACCCTAGCGAACTTCTGTGGGGTGATTATGCGGGGGGCTCCAGCATCTGGATGAAGACCTACGAAGGAGGCTGCCCCGCGCCGTACGACGAGATCGTGCGGACGGGAGGGCCTTACGTCGGCAACCCGCCCGCCGACCCCTTGCAAGGTCTTGACGCGGCTGGCTGCGTGGCCGACTGCGACGCGAAGTGCGGGTGCTACGGCATCGAAACGAACGGCGAGTTCTGTAAGCTGCTCACGTCGCCCATCGATGAGAATGCGGAACAGGCGGCGCGACCAAAAGCCAACTTCGTGCTCTGCAAGAAACCAGGTGCCCCCGAGATGTCATTTCTTTCGACGGAACAAATACAAACTTTGAAAGTAGAGCAAGAAGCTGATGTAATGAAGAAGCATGCTTACTTAATATGTTTCCGCACGACTGCTATTACTACATCGATCTGATTGTATGGAATCTCTCTCTCACGTCTCAGCCACGTCGATCGCACCCGGCGACACGTGCGACTCGGGACTTGGAGTAAAGTTTACGTTCGTGGGCACGTTCGACGACGGAAAGACAGCGCTGGAAGATGGCCAACGCCAAACCACGGCCTTTAAGCAGTACGGCGCTGCCGTATGGAACAGCTACAAGATGCTGGACACGTGTTCCGAGCAATGTCAGGACCCCTCGCAGTACAATTACGTCATTGGGTCTGGCAGCGCTGCCGAGTTCGGTGCGGCCCCGTACGTCTTTTTCGCCGTCCAATGGACGGCTTGGTGCAGTTGCACCGACAAACTCGACAAGGCCATCCCGCCGAGCAATCCGACCGAGAACAAGTACCCTAGCGAACTTCTGTGGGGTGACTATGTGGGGGGCTCCAGCATCTGGATGAAGACCTACGAAGGGGGCTGCCCCGCGCCGTACGCCGAGATCGTGCGGACGGGAGGGCCTTACGTCGGCAACCCGCCTGCCGAGCCCTTGCAACCTCTTAACGCGGCTGACTGCGTGGCCGACTGCCACACGAATGGCGACTGCGTCGGCATCGAAACGAACGGCGAGTTTTGTAAGCTGCTCACGTCGCCGATCGATGAGGATGCGGAAAAGGCGGCGCGACCGAAAGCCAACTTCGTGCTCTGCAAGAAACCAGCACCAGGTGCCGCGATATCATTTTCTTCATACGGAGCACGCTGATGAATTTCCAAACGAGAACTACGCAAGCGATTTACTTTTGCCGTACTTACAACTACATGGATGTATGCTTGGATGAGCTGCCGAAGCAGGAGTACTAGAGCGTATGATTTTATTAAATGAGTTTGAAAGAGCAAGAAGTTGGATGGAGCAACATGGTCGCCCAACTACTACATCTGATTGTATGGAACCTTATCCAGACTACGCCGCGCAAGAGAAAAAGGTGCAGAAGTTGGCCAAATTCGTGGCGGACGCGATGGCGTATCTGGTCGACAGTGCGGTGGATGGCAGCACGAAGATCGCGGACGCGGACGCCCTGACGGAGGCCGTCGCGGACACGAGGGCCGCGGCCATCGAGGCGATCTCTACGAACCTGTGAGCAGGTGGAGAACTCGGAGGTTGGCGCTGTCTTCGTCTTTAGGAAGAGATGGAGAACGGCGCTGGTGAGGCATGGGGTGGAGAACGAGGAGCTGCTGAACTAGGGCGTGGAGTACGTAATTTTGCTGACTTCCAGGTTGAGCTTATATTTCTGGTTGCGGCGGGCGCGGGGGTGGGATTTTCGGCGAAGTAAATCGGTCATTTTAATGCCTACTATAGGTTATGCATCGCTACGGCTAGGCTGACTGCCAAAACTATGTTTTTCGATGTAAGTATCGTGTCCGGAGGGGCTCAGCTAGTCGCACCTGCAAATGCCAAGAAGTCTATTCTTTTCGATTTTTACATATCGACGTGTACAAGCGCCACAGGCAAAATGCTAATGAAGAATGAATGAGTGAAAGAATGCACGTGTGCAAGCGTTAAGGAATTTATTTTGACCAGGGAGGTGGACGTGGGCCGATGATTCTTCAAACAATCTGGTGTAAAAATATCGTGAAGTAGAGTGTAGCTAGCGCTGTAGTTCTAGTTCGTTGAGGTAAAACTAAAAGAAGTAGAAGATGTCAGGTTTTTTTTATTTTCATATGGCGCCGTGTGGCCGCCTCCACACAGGCGACGGACTCGTTCCGCCGCCGGTCCGCCATCAACTTGACCTTTTTACTTTTTTACCAAGGCGAACGCGAAGGACGAGCAGCAGATTACCCGCCCGCTCCACAGAAGAGCTGCCATTGACATTGCTTTTGCAGCGGGACGCCCTGGCCCGACGGCCGAGTTTGTTTGCTGCGACCAGAAAACACTCTCCGCAACCGCAGGATCGCGGCCCTTTGTTCGCGCCGTATAATCCTCGCCGACAAACAGCAACACCCCTCCTCTACCAGTGTGAGTGTCAGCCACCGTCGTTAAGTACTCGCGGACGTGTTGCGCACTCCATTTCATATGAGCACTGGGAAGCCATCTACGCCAGGTGGTCTCATTTTGTCTGATCATGCCGCTGGGCGTTTCAACATTTGCTTCGGTGATATTATTTTTAGTCACGACAGATCGAGGACCACACGGATGCGAATCATCTCTCAACGCAATCATTTCCATTTGCCAATGCGAGCGCAACATGACCATGAGAGCAGTAGAAAGCGAAGGTTGCGCGTGCGAAGCAAAGAAGCGGATTCTTTTCGATCAAAAGCGAAAGTAAGAAGGGGCGGCGTTTTTGAGGCCGTACAACTACAAAAACAGACACACGTCGAAGAAACACTTGCGAACATGAAATACATATAAGTAGCTGTTACGCTTACGCTTACGCTTAGATCTTACCGTTGGCGTAACGTTCGCGAGGTTCGGCGCCCGCACTTCCCCCCTGACATAGTGCCTACAAGTAGAATCTCGTCTGCGTTCGCATTTACTTAGTACCCACTTCGACTATAGACATACGGACTCCTGAGGATCTGACTTGCGTGCGCCTGGCGCGATCAGCTTAATGCCGCATGCTGCGCATCCTTTTCTTTATTCTCGACGGACATGATGTACATGATGCAATAGATTATAACGAGACAAGGGCGCGCAGGGTGCCGGACGTCCTCTCCTCCTTCAACGAGCACATGAGGAGCTGCGGGGCGCCGGGTGAGTTGGTCCACTTCTTGTCCGCGTCTCTGGGGCAGCTTCGAGAGGAGCACGGTGACGAGGGGGGAGTAAAGCGGTACGCAGCCAACAAGAAGGCCTTTTACGCCCTTACCAGGAGGAGATATGTACTAGACACGGTAGCAGATTGGTCTAGGGGAAATCAAGAGGAGGACGAAGAAGCGGCAGACAGGCTCACGATTCGCTACTTTGGAGACAAGAAGACCGACACGACAAGGCGCAAGCAAAGGGTGGAAGCAAACGAAATGGGAAGGGACGCGGCATATGTTGATCTTGATTTTAAAGGGCTGCTGACGGGGGCGGAAAAGTTCGTCTGGGGACCGACGTGCCAAATTTGCTCGCAGATGGTGGGGGGAGCTGAAGTGGGTGCTCGATGCGATCCGGTTGCCGAAATGAAGACTACCCCAGCAATGGGTCAACACTTACGCGCCGCTCACGCATGCCGGGGTCCACACGGGGAAGAGGGGGTGCGAAGGCGGATGCGAGAAGAAGCGGATGAAAAAGCGAGAAGGTGGGAGGAGCGATACCGGGACCAGATCCTCGCACGATGCGAGGGGGCAATCCAGCCGAAGCGAGGGGCAGTCCGGGGAGCTAACCACGCGGAATACTACTGCGCCGCGTGTAGGAAAACACTCACGACGACGGCGGGTGCAATGCAGGCGCATCACGAGGCGCATGCGCGGAGTGCGTACACGTGGATCTACCAGGTCAAAGGTCCAGACTACCGGGCGAAGGACGAGTGGCCGGACCTGCTGGACAAGTATCGGCCAGAGCAGCACCAGTGGAACAATTCGACGGGACGATACTTCGGCGGCTCTGACGCGGTGTGCATGGAGGTCCGCCTACCGGAGGAGACGACCTACTGGAATGGAGAGGGAGTGGAAGTGGCCAGATGCAGAAAATGCAAAGCGGTAGAGGAGCAGGTGGGCGATGATGAGGGAAGGTGGGAGATGAGTCATGGTCTCACGCTCAGGCTAAGGCGCCTCGAAACTCATGAGAGAGGCTGCAAGAGAAAGCCTGTGAACACAGCATGATTGAATATCCACCTTCACCCCGCACTCCTTTTTGAGTGCATTAGTGGGTAACACTACTACTACTACTAACAAACACTTTCGCTTTCCATTGCGCTGCCGCTCAACAAATTTAGCATTTTCGCGTTTGTTCCTCTATTTTTTCTGAGGGAACTACCACTTGCTCGTCTTTCTCTCGGTCGGAGACGCCATCGCCAGCCCCTAGTTTCATCTTTACCACCGACGAACGTCGTAGCGCTCGCGAGATCAGGTAAAACAGCCAGCAGATCCCCGAAATACTCAAATGGCGACCGCTTGGTCCATGATGGCCTCCTCGGCCGCGCCCACCTTCGGTAAGGACGGCGGCGGTTCCGAGCTCGGGCCCAAGACGGACTATTCCAGCTGCGTCGTCGCTGAGTACGTTTGGTTGGACGCGCACGGCGTCCCCCGCTCCAAGACCAAAACGCTGTCCAAGGCCCCCACCTGCCCGGACTGCCTGCCGGTGTGGAACTTCGACGGATCGTCCACGGAGCAGGCCCCGGGCTCGGACTCCGAGGTGCTCCTGGTCCCCCGCTGCGTGTTCAAGGACCCCTTCCGCAAAGGCCAGAACGTGCTGGTGATGAGCGAGTGCGTCCTCCCAGGCAGCATGAAGCCGGCGATCGGAAACTACCGCGCCGACTGCGCGGTAGAGATGGACAAGTACGCGGACCTCGACCCCTGGTTCGGCATCGAACAGGAATACACCCTGCTCAAACCGGAGAAATACGGTATAAAAAACTTTAACGTTTAACCGCACTGATGGATGATTTTTAATGCTGGCGACCGATGCTCGAATCAATATCAATCGGAACCAAACAATCCGCGCGTGGTCGTCTTCGATGCAGATGCTGTCGATATTCTAATCTAGATGTACAGTTCCAGCTTAGGCTTCTGATAATTCCCCTGCCGAACATATCTACAGGTCTGCTGTCGAAGATGCCGCTGGGGTTCAACACGGACGGGTCTGAGCCGGCTCCACAGGGTCCCTACTACTGCGGTGCGGGCTGCGGCATGGCCATCGGCCGCGAGGTTGCGGACACCCACTATGCGGCCTGCCTCTACGCTGGTGTGAAAATCGCCGGAATCAACGCGGAAGTGATGCCGGGTAGAAATTTAATTTACTTATTAGCATGTGATTGTACTATCTGTATGTTGATTTCGAATTCGATTGAGCTGCCTGAGCCCATGACCGCTCCTGTTTGATCGAGAGGAGCAGTCTCTGAACAAAGAAACTCGTGCTGTATGGGCGGCTATATCTTTCTAAGATAGTAAGTATATCTCGATACGAATCGATCGATGACCGCATCCGTTCATCGCCGCCAGGTCAGTGGGAGTTCCAGGTGGGTCCGTGCCGCGGCATGGAGATGGGTGACCACCTGCACATGGCGCGTTACATCATGAACCGCGTCACCGAGGAGCTGGGCGTTCAGGTGACCTACGAGCCCAAGCCGATGGAGGGCGACTGGAACGGCGCGGGCTGCCACACCAATTTCTCCATCAAGCAGATGCGCGCGGAGGGCGGCTACGAAGTCATCGAGACGGTGTGCAAGGCCTTCGGTGAGGTCGCGAAGGAGCACATCGCCGTGTACGGGGACGGGAACGAGAAACGTTTGACTGGTCTGCACGAGACGTGCTCGATCAACGAGTTCAAATACGGCGTGGCGGACCGCGGCGCCTCGATCCGCATCCCGCGCGAGACCTTCTTGAACAAGAAGGGGTATTGAAATTAATAAACAACGACGCTGTAGTTGTAGTTTCAGACTAATATGAAAGAAAGGTCTCTGTCAGATTCATGATTTCTCATTCAGGGAGCCTTTATCCTTATGGGAATCTTGCTACAAACAGCTGATCTTATCGCTCCACCCCTAGGTACATGGAGGACCGGCGCCCGGCCGCCAACTGCGACCCCTACCGCGTGACGGCGCGCATGATGAAGACCACCGGGGAGTGCATCAAGAAGCCCCTCGATATCTGACTAACCGCACACTCACGTTTGTGACGTGGTGCTCTGATTTCGATTGGTAGTTTGTGCTCGACAGCTGCAGCTGCCTGATGTTGTTTTCAGCTGATGAGTGTATGAGGAAGTTTTGAAAAGAACGAGATCGAGCTATAGGATGTGGCTGTTGATCTTGATGTGCTCGACGTGTAAGAAAGAAAGCTGGACTTCTTGTTATCAAATGGTAGAAGAAGAAGAAGTATTATTTTCATTTCGCTCATCTAGATCGATAACCGTACGACTGTTGCTCTCCAAGGGTATTACTTCAACGGGACATTGAGCCAGTACTTTGGACTTCTATCGCCAGCTGCGAAGCTGAGAAATAGATAATCTAGTACCTCCATCGCTCGGCGCGATCCTGGGCCCAGTCTTGGACCCCCGGAGCGGCCAGCTTCAAAGGATACACCTTATTCGCCCGTTGCTATATCTGTAACCGGAATCTTCAATCATGGCTCGCTGAATCAAAACCAGCAGACAGCCGCTCTCGTCCGCCTCCGTGGTTTCTATGGGTAGTGGAACCGGATTCATTTTCACATGAATGGACACAGATACTACTCCTACCGGTATAGCTCAGGTTCGCATGAATGATTTGACTTTTTCAATTTGATTTTCAATAAATAGCTTCCGCCGAGCAATTCCAATTGACCCCACTCTGAAACAAGCATCGACGGAGCATTGCTCGCTATCGCTGAGAACGGGGTGGGGGTGATATGCAAGCGCTTGCTCGGGTTCGGGCTGTGATCGATCTGGGAGTTGATTTTTTTGATCGGCCATTTTTGTGTTTCCATACCTACGGACAACTTCGCGGGACAAATGAGACGCTCGCCCAGCAGCAAAACAAAGTAGAGGAGTACTACGAAAATGTGGTGTGCCAAGTAGAAGAAGCAAGTAGGTCAGGGCAGCTTGCTGTCCTGGTTAGATAATCTACTTGACCAGAAGATGTTGGGGGCCCCGGCGACTCTCTCATAAGTAGCTGCTCGGGCACGGTTCCTACTGCGGTCCTTCAATCGATTTCAATTACTGCGACTACCACATCATTTCCCTCTAAACGCCTTGAGATTGCCGCGCGGGCTTGACCACGTCCGCTGGCGACGCACCGTTTGATGCAGGACCAGGAGGAGGCCGCATTATAAGTACAACTACAACTACGGACTGAGCACTTAGACGATGGGGCATGGTCGCAGAGGTGGGGGTGGCAGTTCAAAATCTCATTTGAGAGGCCCGGTTCCAGGAGATAGCATGAAAAAAGCACGGCATCTTATGCACCGACGCGAACAGGCGTATGAAGGTACTTCTACTTGATCGACGCAACAACTGTCGCACTACTGCCGAGGCACCTGCTTTGACGATGTTCCGAACCGCGTATGACCCACGACCAGGCCGCGTCTTGCTCGTGGCGCCCTTCATGAAACAAGTCGCGATGAACTACAAGCCGGCGCCTGGGGCTCTTCTAATCCCAAGCCTGCAAAAAGTGCAGAGGCAGTTGTGTCCATGATGAAGACAGGGCATGAGTTGAGAGTCTGTTCCTGTTCTCGCTCCTGTCGGTTGATGCAAATCATACGATCCATCCTCGCATCAATGAGAAACAAATACAAAGGCAAACTAACGGATTTCCGGCACCAATCTTAAATGTGGATCTCTCATCCCGTAGCGATGGCTTTCTCGTGGTCGTGGTTCTTCTTGTTTATCGATCCTCTACTTCCACCAGCACGACCAGTCTCTAAGAGCCGGGCAACCAGTCTCTAAGAGCCGGGCAAAGTACTTAGTCAGAGCTCGAGGGATGACCTCGATCTCGCTGTCAAGGTGCTGGCCACCAGTGAATCTCTTCTACCTCGCCAGCAGCACGCCCCATTTCAGCTGCAGAAGAACTCCAATAACGATCGGTCCTTCTCCTTTCGTGTCGATCTGGCGACCAGCATGCTGATCGTCGACATTCTTCTTCATTGGTCATTCTCATAAATATGTATCGACACCATCGAGGACCACTTGTTCTTGTACGAAGAAATATTTACTTACTCCTACACTTTTATTTTCTGTTACTTCAGCGGACAGCGGCGGGGGGTGGCTTTAGGCAAACCTACGTGGGGCATAATTTTTGCGAATCAATGTGAGCAAATCAATAGAAGCCTTTTTCTTGTAGCCAGGGGCCGCAGGTCGCATAGTTTTCCTAAGATAGACGCCGTCAAAGTCAAACGGTTGCATACAGTTCTTCTTCTTTCGCTGGATCAGACAATCGATCGATCGTCAATGTCGCACTTACACGCCCCCATCAAAGACTTGACTTTGAAGACGAGCCGAGTTGTCCGAAGTGGGAGTCACGAAGATGCAACCCCCCCAGACAGCGGCAGGAGGAGCAGCGCATCCTTCGCAGGTGCTGGACGCGAATAGCCGGCCTTTCACCGACGTGGACCAGGATCTGAATCGAAGTTCTTTTCTCGACTCCCGTATTCTCAGCATCCAGTCTCGCGCGAAGGTCCGGAAATGGGAAAGTCTCCACATCGACCCGGTTACCGGGATTCTGAAGCGAAAACCAAACCCAAACCCGAATGCAGGAGCCGCGGCGGTGGACGAACAACGGACAACTGCTGCGACCAGCATCAGGCGGAGGAACGAGCAGGTCGGCGGTGCGTCAAGTTCCACGGCCCGGTCGAAACCCGACGACCACGGCCACGACAAGGGGTCGCTGGATCCCGCTTCGGGCGGTGCAGAAGCATTTTTCCCTTCAACAACAAGTCAACACACGACACAGCAGCACGACAGGGAATCCGTGCTCCGCTACGTGATGCTCGTGCTGGACTACTCGAAGGATCTCGGGTCCGACACCCACTCCGTGTGGAAACCCACGAATCGGGAGGGCCTGGAGGAGAATGCGCTGGACTTCGTGACGTTTTTCCACAAGAAGAACCCGCTGGCCATGTTGGGTGTGATGCTGTGCGGGAACGGAAGTGCGGAGGTCGTCTTGCCCGTCTCCGGCGCCGGTCGGGGCAGACTCAGCGTGCAGCAGAAGCGGGCGGAGTTAGCGAAGATACTGCTGCGGAAATGCAGTGGCGTGGAGGGACGAGCAGGCGGAGGTCGTGTGCCGGCTGTGGGTGCTGGTGGCTCCAAGCAGCGGCAGAAGCCGGGCGATGATCCGGAAGGCCTCCATTCTCGGTCTCCACCCCTGCCAGCCGGCTACTTTTCCCTGCAGCGCTGCATCGAGAAGGCGAGTGCCGAACTTTCGCGTGCCCCCGCGTACGGGCGGCGCGAAATCCTCCTGCTCACGGCAACGCTAACCACCCACGATCCGCTGCACAAGACGATCGAGCAGCACTGCGTGGATACGCTACGGAAAACCAACGCGAAGCTGCACGTGGTGAGCGTCACCCCGGAAATCCGCATCCTGAAGGCGGTGTCGAGCAGTTACAAGATTGCGTCGAATGCCGACGTGTTCCGCCAGATGCTGCTAAGTCATTTGGATAACTGCGCGCAAGAGCCGGGAGCGGCTACGAGAGCAGGCGACGGGGTAGAGTCCTCTGACACCGGCGGCGCGAAGACAAGTTCGGTGCACCTCGTGCGCATGGGCTTTCCGCCTCAGATAGCAGCTGATCGTGTCGAGTCGCGCCACGAGTGTCCGGACTGCGGTGACATAGCGAGCGAGGTTCCGTCGAAGTGCGACACGTGTGGCATCTACCTGGTCGACGGCACCGCGCTCGTCGAAGCGCGCGCGACGCACTCGCGCATGGCAAGGTTTCGGCGGATCGAGTACTTGAAAGAGTTGCAGACACAACGAGGATCTTCATCACTCGTCGGGGATCCGCTTCTACGAGCCCCACGGCCCCCGAACTTGCATGCACAAGTCTGCTGGGGCTGCCAGCAAGCCGACGCTACCACCTGCTGCCCGCGGTGTTGGGTGGGCTTCTGCGCGAGTTGCGCGAAACAGGTACAGCTCTACCTATCGAGCTGCCCGGGGTGTACTTGCAGCAATGGGCCTGACCCTGCGACATCAACTTCGGGCGGGTCATGGTCGACGGTCCCGCGCGGCGCCGTCGACCACGACCCGCCAGATGTCACTGGAGTTCCGCCAAGAGCAGTCGTCCCGGTGCCCGCGCCGCCTTCGAGTGGCGGCTTTTTGACCGTGCTAGTCGTGGACCTGAATCCTTTTTTCTGGTTGTTCGACGCGGATATTGCCTTGCTGCTCCCCGAGCTCCCGAAACTCGTCAAATTCCTCCCGCAGGGTTCCGGGGAGCACTACGTCAGTGTACTCGCGACGTTCGGAGGGAGCTCCGGAGGCGGAAACGGAACTCCCTCAACCCCCGCGGCCACTGCTCCCATCCTTCGCTTTCGAACCGGGAGTACAACAAAAACAAAACCAGCAGTGATCCGTCTGCGGGACCTGTGCGTGCTGCCACCCGTGCCGACGAACGAGTTCTGCGAGCACTGGCCGACGGTGGCCATGAATTTGCGGGCAGCGCTCGACAGTGGGAGGGTGGCCTTGGTCGCGTGCAAGGCCGCAGAACAAGTACAAGAAGTAGACGCAGCACAGCGTATCGCCATGGCGAACGACGCACAGCTGGCGGCCGCGTTGGGTAAAGCTCTCTGTCTTCTGAGCAGGTTTTCCGCGACGGTCAACGGAGCGAACCGAAAGAGAAAACAAGCCTACGAGAAGATCGCAGCCTCCGCGGGGGCGGACCACAGCACAGCAATGTTCGACGAACCCTTCGCCTCGCACAGCACAGCCACAGCGCTGTTCGACTCGGACGAAGCACTGCTGGCAGCGAGCGCCTCCGCGCTCCTCGGAGCAAGCAGCGAAGACGAGGATCTAAGCCATAGCGATGGCAGCGGCCATCTTCTGCGCGGGAGAATCATCGTCTTCGATGCGTCGGTGAACAGGACGCAGTACAGCGGGTGCTACGACGGCTTCTTCAAAACCGTTCTGGCTGCGAAGAGACAGGGGGTCCGCATCGACCTGCTGCGATGGCCGATCGGAATCACCGCGGTCGGGAAAAACTTGCTTTCCTCGGGCTCAGCAGCAGCACAAAAATCCGAACGCGACCAGCAGCTCCAGTGCCCGCAGCACTCTCTCCTTCTCGCGCAAGCCGCCGCGAAGACCTCCGGACGGATAGTGAACCTGAGCGGGAACTTGCACGAAACCCTAGCGCTGTACGCCCTTCTGGTGGCCCCCAGTCCGGGTCTCTGCCGCAACGCGCTCGCGTGGAAGGAGGACTTCAAGCAAAAAACAGCCCCTGCTGGTGAACAGGGAGTGAATTATGGTGGCAATGCAGGAATAAACGGGACGCGACGACGAGAAGCAGAAGTAGAGGACCAAGAAGCGCGGTCCCTAGCAACCGTCTGTCAGTGCCACGGACACTTGGTGGAGAGCGGGTACGTCTGCTCGTGCTGTTTGACGGTATACTGCGCACCGCAAGCGAAGTGCGCAGTCTGCGGAGCGCGGTTTTTGCCATGCTCGGGACCCCTGTGGAAGCAACTCGTGCGAAAGTGGAAGGCAGGCGGGTGAGCGCGGTGCCAATCTTGTCGTTGACGGGAGTACACTCACGGGACCGACAGATTCAGAAACTCAAACTACGGTCAATGAATATAAAAGTTGTATGTCTAACATCTAACTCTAACACCGATCGATGTTGATGAGAATGAGCTTGACCTTCTTCATTACGCAACTACACTTATGCAACGTGCGCGCGATGACGATAAAGGAGACATAAACCACAACGCTGAAATGAGCAGCACGGATGCCGCCCCAAATAATCGTCTGTCCTCGTATACGGCCGAAGCGTGTCGTGGTTAGAGGTGCTGTTGATGTTGGTCTTGTTCGCCGTCTCCTTCCGATGATCCCTGGCACACCTGCGGCTGCGGCACGAATGATTATGAATATGATCTTCTTTTCGCCGTCACTACTAGTACTAATTTCTTCACCCTGCTCTAGCAATTTTTTATTTTTTAGTTTCCAATCGCATTCGATTCATTCCGTTTCCGATCGCAATTGTGTTGTCTGTAGTTGTAAATGCCTCCATCATCTTCAACATGAGGAAGCATCTCTATCAATCTCGTCCGTCGTCATCAATCTCGCATGCTTATTAATTTCAACAAGAAGAAGAGCTTCTCAATGTACTATCTTCTCTGCGCAAAGACTCGCTACGAGCATGATTGATGCCTTTTTTGCTTGCGGTTCATAGACTTGTCTGAACAACGGCCGCAAGATGAGTGGTGAGTCTCAGTCTCAGCCGGCGTCTTCTCGGTGGGCGTCCCTGAATGCCCTGCGTCGCGGTTTTCTGAACCCCGCGGTGCTGCAGAAAATCGCCTCCGGAAGAACCGGTAAAAATCAACATGCTCATCTTGGGTTAGATAGAACCAATCCCGTTA
>RXOD01005435.1:0-14097 GCA_005223375.1 Amoebophrya sp. AT5.2 | reverse complement strand
GCTCGGCCAACCGCCGTAGTCGGCAGATGATCTCGTACAGTGCGAGCGAAATCGGGATGGCGTCGTCGTTGTCCAGGTCTGGCTCTTCCAACTCATCTGGATTTTCTGCCGCTTGGCTGTCGTCCCCGTCCGGTGAGCTCGGCGAGGCTTTGACGACAAATCCACCGCCACGCTCCTTGTAGAACTCTGTGACGGCTTCCAGTCTCTCCTTTTCCTCCACTTCCTTTTTCTCGCGCTCCTGTATTCGGGCCTTGGCGGCGGCTTCCACGGAGTCTTTCTGGAGCTCGGCTTTCGTGCGGAAGACGGTTGCGACCTCCTCGCCCTCGAACCGAAAGAAATTCCCCTCGCCGGACTGCGTCGTCTTGATGAGATAGTCGGCCTCCTCCTCCTTCGCTTTCTGCACGCGGTTCTTCAGAAAATCGAGTCCAGACGAAGGGCCGGCGCCCCCGCGCTTGGCCCGTCCGCCGCGCTTCAATGTAGCCGCAGCGCTCATGATTTCAGCGTCCTGGGAGTCCTCGAGGCAAGCGCAAAATAGTCACTTAAGATCAACATACTGCTCCATGACGACACTTTCACCTGCTGTTGAGTAGAAGATTCTTGTTGAACAAAATGCAGAACCACAAACTTTGCCTTGGCTTTGGCAGCAGGACTAGGAGGAGCACCTTGGTGCCATGCCCATGTTCTTACCCTTCATTGTCATGGAAAAAATCATGGTGGCCTGAACAGACGAATTTCGCTTCGGATCAAGATCTCTGATTCAAGCTTTATGCCGCCGGGCTACGGAAACAGGAGTATACAGGATCCGTATTTTTTCTAAACCGATGCTTTATTGTTCGCTTGATCTTTTCATCTTCTGCTTCTCTTTGTCTTTCTCATCACGCCTAGTAGATACAATTCCGATGAGGGCGCCACGAGATCACGTCTGGTGTCTTGTACAAAACACACGACCACATTATTCAGGTGGAGATGCTCTTTCTCCAATCATGCGTTTGCTGCTGTATTTCGTTTCGGACCTCGCTTTCCGATTCCGTTCAAATTTCATCGCTGTGCACCTCCATCAGTCTTTTCAGAGGCTAAGTTTTTGGCAGGCAGTGAGCGACCTGCAAATCGTGTGCTCATGTTCGTTGTGCGTCAGCTTCGGGCTTCATATTCTGGATGCGTTTTGCGACACACACAGGCTGAAAGTGCTTTCGTCGAGCAGCACGCAAGCCACCACGCCCAGCGCGCAGAAGTCCTATCTTCATACTGAGGCTACGCAAGAAAAGATGGAATAAATAAGCCAACCACGAAGTTTTATCTTCTTGGAAGTAGCTAGGTAGGAGAGCTAGTCGTGCTGGAGATTGAATTTTCTGGAAGTCAATCGCACTCGCAGTCAGTATCACAATGATTCTGCCAGATGATGAACAAGTGGCGATTACAGTTATACAACGGGCTAAAGCGGTGTAGATCTCGCGTTTTGATGAGTTACTCTTCCTTGATTTCGTGGCTCTCCGACATCATTTCCAGTGTGCCCCCCGGACCCAGTTGCAGCTTGTCTCCCGAAAAATAAACGCCCATCAGGCCGCGCTTTATCTCCTTCAGGCCCTTGCGCAGGATGATTACCGCCCACATCGCGTTCAGACCAAACGCAATGCTTGACGTTATCGCGATCGTCCACGCAGTGTACGACCCCGCGACTCCTTCACTCGGCGCCCCTAACCGCATCGCCTCGCCGAAGAGATCCCGCAGGCAGTAGTAGCTGAGCGGCGTGCCGAAGACAACCCGGACGGCTAGGAAGAGAACGAAAAATAGCCCCCGCAGCGCCGCGTGGACCTTCCCGCGGGAAAACTCGGGCATGATCTCGCAGAGGCCCATGGAGTTCAACCCGATGTTGCTGATTTCCCAGGTGTACAGGTACACCGTCCAATAGAGAAAGTAGGGGCCGTTCAAAGCGATGCAGCAATTCAGGAGCACGATGAAGTGGTGCAGGGTGAAGGCCGGCGTGCCGTATATGAGTTCGCGGATTGTGCCGCTGAGGAACAGGCCCGCGGTGAAGGACACAAGTATCGCGGTGATTTCCGAATACCCGTCGCGGCGCAGGAGATAGAGGGAAGCTTCGTCGTTGTTAAAAACTGGCGCTTGGTTCTTGGAGGTTCCACCTAACGCTGGGAAAAACGTCGAAAAGAACCACCTGCTCAGGTTGAGCGGAAAGACGCTCCGGTCGGTGTCGGAAAGCAGCAGACCGTCGTAGCGGGCGTGCTCTTGTTTGGGAAAGTGCATCGCCGGATACATAATCGCGTAGCAACCGAAACCCGCCATGACAACCGCGTAAGAGAACGACACAACATACATGTCCCAGTCGTTCTGCTTCTTCTTGGATAAAGCCGTGTAGAAGATGTTCTTGCCCCTGCTGTCAGCCCTGTTGTTGTGGGAGCTGGGGCTGGACGAGGTCGTAGTGGGAAACTGTTGCTTTTCCCCGTCTTGTTTCCCAGCATGGCAGCTCTTGTTCTTGTTTTTCTTCCCAGTAGTTGTACTTCTTGTAGCTACAGCAGGACCAGGATTTGCGCTTTGCACTTGGGTCTGCTTCGCCTTGTCCGCCTCGTCATCGGTGTCGGCCGCCGTCGAACTTTCGTCGCAGGGCGAGGTGTCGCGGCTGCCGTGAGGACTCGTGTGGTCGCCATTCCCATAGCATCGCTTCGCGAAAAAGAAGACGAGAAGGGGCTGGGACAGTTTTCGTGAGAGGAACAGGACGGCCTCGAAGAAAAACAAGCCGAAAAGAGCCCAAGAAAGCAGCATGTGGCTCGGCAGAAAATCCCGAAGGCTGGCAGTGTCGATCATCTTCTTTCAGCAAATGAGGTACTAGACGTAGACGTAGAGGAGGCTATCTAACTAAGTAATGCTAGTAATGCAGCGAGCTGCTACTTAAAACAATCAATGTTCTTGAATGGAAAAACTTTGAGATTGGAACTACTTCGCGATAAAGACAAAAACTCTAGCCCTAACCTCTCCTTCGGTGCTATGTGTGTAGTGGGCGTCTTGTTGACGAAGCTTCGCTCGGCAGCTTCTGGTGTTGAGTTTAGCTTTAGCACAATAAAAACCAATTTATTACTAGTGGGTTTGTTATGGGTTTGGCTTCGGGGGTGGGCTAATTGCAGGATATGCGCAGGATTTCGCGTGCGCGGTCGTGTGCAGAAAAAACAATTGAAGATAGGCAGGAAAGCAAAAGTTGTAGCACAATCAAACTCATCAAGCAAAAAATCAGGGATTGCCTGCAGAGGAAAGGAATCGAATGCAAATGCAATGCAGGTTGAGGTGGTTCAAAATTAATAAATAAATCGAAGACAGCTCGTCACGCGCAAGAAGTACAGCATGAAAAAACGTAAGTAAATGAATCCGAGGGGACATGATAAGCATAGCTCAGGACCCGCCTAGGCCTCGGGCGGGGCATACAACCAACCGAGATATTTATGCAAGATCCTGATTCTGTTGCAACCGACACCATGAATGGCCGCAAGGGGCGGACGACGGATCCTTTGTTCGCCTTTCGCATTTTTATTTTATGCAGTTTCTACACTCTTAGCGCCACGCCCACAGCCACCGCGCAAACACATACACATGATGCAGAGGCGATTGCGAGGACGACGTCGACACTTTCACTTATAATTAATTCAGTGTGTAGTTATCGCGCATACGTGCGAGTGTAGTGTTTCGGTGTGGAGGTTCGCCCGAACCCGATTCCTCCGCCGTGCTAGGAAAAAAGACCGACAGTTCTTCCTTTACTGCGAGCGTTCGTATCCTTTTCCTTTCTGGGAAAGAAACGGAACCTCAGGCATATTTATTAACATCGACAATGTGCGTCTTCACATTCCCGGCAACGTGACAATGTTTGGATCTTGTACCGGCACGCACGTCTGGCAGGCTTTCTGTACCGTGAGCGCGTTGTGACAGCCCTGGCCCGCACCACTAAGGTACTTCCGTAGCTCCAAGCACAGGAAACACGGGCACTGCCCATCCATCCCGGCCGGTATGGCGCCGATGGCGTCGCTCTGACAGTAGTTGGTGGTAATTATATTTTTTTATTACAAAAATAAGGGAGGGCCGCTGCATAGATAAACTAAGGTAGTATTCATCAGTTTCAGTTATTTCAGAATCAGAAAATAATATATAATAATCAGTACGATGTGCTGCAGCGCATCGCAGACGAAATCTTTCGTGCATAGGCCGTTCATGAGGGAGTTCCCGAACGTGACCCCCACCATCGCTCCGCTGGGGCTCGCCGCGCTCGTTTTGAACGCGACGTCCACGCAGCTTTCCAGCTCGCCCGGATTCAGGTTGGTCCACGCTGCTTCCGCCGCCGTGAATTTCTCTTTCCGGAAGGCCTCGCACGTTACCCGCGTCGTCTGTGTCTGCAAACCCACACAGGTCGCGCACTTGGCAGCCAGCGGCTCCGGCATGGCGACTTTCGTCTGCTCGGTGTCGGTCAGGTACTGCACGCAGAGGTAGCAGCTGCACTCCACATTGGCGTCGAACTCGTTGGCGAGAGTGGAAACCGCTTTCTCCCCTATTTCCTTCTTGGTCGCGTCGGTGCAGAAGCTCTGGCCGTTGTGCACCATGCTCGTCGCGGCGTCCGATTCGCCCCGGATGCAGAGGTCCATTTCGATCGGCCGGAACTCGGTTTGTTCCCGCGCGTTCAGCTCGGAGACGCCCTGGAGAAGGTGCTGCACCTTGAACGCGTTGCACCCCGCGGGCGACATCGGGCTGCTGCAGGGCGCGCAGGCGGTCTCGACGAGGTCCTGGTTGGCGCAGGAGGCGTCCTTCGCGTACCAGTTGGTCACCTTGTGGCACAGCTCGCACGCACAGTCGGTGTTGTCCCAGAACGTTGGAAACAGCTTTTGCATCTGATGTTGATGTTGTGCCGTTCCGCTTGCGTATACACATTTAATCAAGAACTAGGTCATGGCCAGGCTGACGAGACAGTCAAAAGTAGAATATTGAAATACCATTTTCCCCGTTCCTGTGCACACGTTTTCCGGCGTGCAGCCAGCCATCGCGGAGACGTCGTTTTCCAGAAACGTACCCAACGCACAGTCTTTCGCCACGCCGCTGTCAGCGAACACCTGCCCGTCGTAGGCGTCGCAGCTGCTCAGGCCGAGGTTGAGCGAATTCGTAACGTCCCCTTTGTCCGGGTCGATGCCGAGCGCATCCAACGTCTTTTCCGAGACCGTGACGCATTCTGGCCCCGGCGGCTTCGCGGCCCTGATTATCTCGGCCTCCCCGGCGCCCTGCAGTTGCGTCAATTGCGCCTCGGCCTTCGGAGCTGGGGCCTTGTGGGAGACGGCGAACAGAGGGGACGGCTCGCAATTCGTACTGCAGAAGTGGCTTTTGTCAACGGCTTTGCCCGGCAGCATGAACAGAGCGGACTGGGGCGCGATGCACTGGTTGCTGTCCGAAACGCCTGCAATGCATTGATTCAGGTAGTGCTGTAGTGAGCGTCGTGTCCGGGTACGTGAAAGAGGTGGCGAACGCGTTCGGTATGTCAATTTCTAGTTTTTTGTATCTATACAGAGGCGCCATCAGATATATAAGTACCAACTTAAAGTGCAATCGAGGCCAAAGAAAATACCAGCGGCGATCACCTCGCAATCCAGGGCTGAGTGGACGTCGATCGTCTGGCCGAAGTACACCGGAGCGCACCTGTTGGTCGTGACGTCCATCGTGCAGCAGCCGCAATTGCAGTCTGGCCTTTCGCGGTGGCCCATGCCGAGCAGCGAGCGCAGGTTCTGTGTCCGCATAAACGGGAACGAAATGTGCTGCGCAGCGTTGGGAAGGCCAACGTCAAAGCGTTCAGCTACTTGCCCTTGCGCCGCGGTTCGAGTTCTTCGGGCCACCTTGATCGCGCCGACGCATGCGGGGGCGGTTGACGTCAGTGACCACAACCACGATCCCAGCACGAACAGGGTAGCCACGGCGCCACGCCGGGCACCCGGCGCGAGTCCGTGATGAGACGAAGACATCCAGATATTCCTCAACACGGTGGAACAGGAGGATGTCGCCCTTTTAGCGTTGGAGGTGGTAGGGAGGAGCAACAGCACGTGCAAGGCCTCCCGGGAGTACCCTGGCCATCCTGGTGTCTGCGATGGGAGCTCGACTTCACCCGACTACAGCTACTCAACGTAGTACTTTCTATTGGCACCTTCACAGTGCCTTTCTGACATCAAAGTCAATCTTCATGTTAGCCGCAGTTAAGTTCTCCTCTGCCTGGTGACAAGTAGATGCATGGTGCCCCGATGAACGAACCTGCTTCAAGTACAAGTTCGGTACTAGTATTAAGATAGTAAGTAGATGAGATACACGTCGTACAGCCTTCCCTTTCGCTTTCCTCATTGACTCTAGATGTTGTACGACCTCCTTCAAGGATACAACGCATGTACTTCGCGTGCTGTCGGCCCTGCTCTACTCACTCATCCTTCTCTCGATTGCCTGTTTGCAGCAGCGATGATCTTTGACTCCGAAGGAACGGCCTTGTTCTCGTACTCCTCGTGCGTCGTTGCTCTCGCGCGAGCGGAAGCACGCCAGGTGTAGCTTTACGAATGGGAATGCGTAGTAGAGCGGGGCCTAACGTCCCGCGGTAGCCATTGACTTTTCAGTTTCAAATGAAGGATCAGGAAGGCCAGAGATGAGAAGTATAGAAAAATTGCAGATGAAATTGAAAAAGTGTTCGTGATAATCTTACCTCGCAGTCGCACGGAGAGCCAAATTTTTTGCATCAGCGAGTATAACGACCGCACCATCATTGTTCAGCGGCTCATCTCCATCTCGGAGATGTATGGTTTTTAGTACAAAACCTAGATCTTCGACGAGCGTCGTTGTGCTCTCGTCATCTATTGTGGTGCACTTTCTGGTGCTTTGTTTCTCGTTGTGTCGCTGAGACAAGACGTGGTCTTCTAGTACTAAGTTCTAGTTTCTTTAGTTGGTTTAGTCGAGCGAGCGTCTCCATCAGCTCCTTGGCGTTGATTCTTCTGTTCGTGTTGCGGGGTTGTGGCAGCTCCAGCCCCCAGCCTCCAGCTGTCGCACCAGTCAATCCAGCCTCGCTGTCCTTCTGAGTCCGACGTAGAAATTGGTTCTGTAGGTGGGTCATCCCTTGCACTAACCGAGTAGAAGAAAATAATATTTCTTCGTTGCTCCGCCTCCGCGAAATAACAAGACGTAGGAGGACCAGGACCTAGCTACAGGTACTGAAAGTCGCAGCCCAATGTGCTCTTCTCTCTAGTCGTCCATCAACCCGAGTCCACCTCGTGTCTCCCTGAGTTTGGGCGAAGATGCGATTCCGCCCAGCCCGTCCTCTTCCTTGCCATCTTCCCGCTCACCGGCCTCCTCGTCTTCCCCGAAATTTCCGCTCTCGTTCAAAAAGTGGTACAAGGATACTGCGTATCGATGCTCCAAATCGTCTGGGAAGTAGTTTTCGAACCAATCGAACTCCTCGAGCGTTTGCTCCCCCACGTCCATGTAGGACAGCCAAGACCTCAAGTCATGCTCCGGTTTCCGTGTATCTGCCTGCATCTTGTCGGTGATGTAGTCTTTCAAAGAAGGAATCAGAACGGAGAGGTCGGACTTTTCCTGGAGATTGATTGGTGGAAGAATTTTCATCTTAATAATTGCATGTGGCAGTGCTTGGTTGGTTTTTGATTTCATTTGCGAGTTATTCGACGAGCCGAAATAAAGGAAGTGGAAGAGCTGGCTCAAGCTAGTTCATCAACAAGTCCATCCCTATCATATTCATCTTGCTATGTCATTCATTGTCTGTAGGTGGTGAACTTTAAACATGAGAAGCAGAAGAAGAAGATAGAACAACTCAACATACAAAAATAACAATCCGAAACACAAGCGCCTACGTCTGGTGCGCCCGCGCCGACTGCGGCAGGGCAGTATTCGTTTTCGTTATGTTGATTATACTTAGCTTTAGTACCTTCAGCTCCTTCAGTTTTCCATCGATCAAATTTTTCGGCAGGTCGGTCTTGAACTGCGGCGGGATTTTGTCGAAGATATCGCTGGCCAGGTTCTCCAGAATTTCGAGCACGTCCATGACGTGCCTCAGCTTCATCCGCTTCACGACCGGCATCACCGCGGCCCCGCAGACATCCTGGATCCGCCCCTCCTCCAGCATGAGCACCTTCTCGCAGTACTGAACGTACGGTTGATCGGCAGTCGCTGTAGATCCTGACGTTGGCGATGGCGTCGCACCTGCAGCTGCTGAGGCAGAGGAGGACGACGAGAAGTCTATTGTCTTCAGCAGAAAACTGGCCACCAGATCCAGGTGACGCTGGAAGTTTTCCGCAAAGATGCTGTTGTTGCCGAAGTGACTCCTTAATGTCGCAACGTCCTCGGGCGAGAGCGGCTTCGTTCCGGCCACGATAGTGGAAACGGCTCCATTTGTTGACGTGGCGCCGCTGCTACTTACAACCGCACTTCCCCCCGCGGCCGCCAGCATCTTTGCGCGCAGATTGTTGACGTTTGAGCTCACGTTAGTCAAATCCTGGAATGTGAACCGCACCATCTTCAGTTCGAGCTTCAGCTTCCGCTTTGCCTGGAAGCAGTCGACCAGGTAGGTCTCTATCTTTTCCATGTCGAAGTCGATCTTGCCGCCCTCCATGAAGCGAATGGCGCGATCCTTGACCCAGGAAAGGAGGTCGTCCAGGCTGAAGGAAAGGCACTCGGAGCGGTGGACAAGGTCACGCGTGGAGATCTCCTTGGAGTCAATCTCGGCGAGAAGCGCAGAGATGTTCTCTTCCTCGTCAAGATTGTCTTCATCGAGAGCGTCGCCCATGAGCACTGCAAGAAGTAAGTTCCATTTTATTGATCGATGTTTTCAAGCATTTCAGGAGCTCGTCACGCTCGCGTTTGTCTTCGCGCAGGTGGTTGTTGTGGTGGATGACGAGCAGGAGATCTGTATCACTATCTTCATCAATCTGAATCTACTAAAGAAAGCAATCCCATCAATCCCACGCAAAAATTAAGTACCATCCTCCCCGTCTTTCACCGCCAGGCTGCCACGTTCTCTTCTCCTGTTCGTTTTGTAATTTCTCCTCACCAACTGCTTCTCCTGGTCGCGGATGAGCTCCAAGAACCCGTTGTGCGCCTCGCACATTGTTTGCACGAGAGCCAAGGGACATATGCCCTCGCCTTCGTCTGAGGCCAGGCAGAAGATCAGCTTTGTAGCCTTGGTCATTTTCAGCGAAAGGTACGCTTCCGGTATGTGCGTGCATTCCCAGCGCTTGACCCAGCTACCGAAACCGTTATTCCACGCTTTCGCGAAGCCCTCAAACCAAAGCTCCAGGTTTTCGAGCAGGTTCAGATTCTGGCTCTTGTCCTTGTTCTCCTTCTCCGCGCCACTTACCGAAGCTGCTGCTGACGACGGCACAAAACCTCCTGTGGCAGCTGTGGCGGAGCTTGACGCTGAGGGTCCCGATCCACCGACCGCTAATCCCATGGGGACGTCGTCGTCGCCGGCAATGGTATTGGTATTACCGGCTGCTGTTCTTGGCGACGACTCGTGTTTGTGCTGTCCTCCTCCTGCTGACGTGTCGTAGCTCATTTGCCTCACTTCATCGAACATCATGCCGACCGTCATGTTCTGTGCCTCCTGCCGCGTTTTTCGGTGCGAGTAGAAAGAGGCGACAAAGCGCTGGAACTGCAGGACGTCAGAGAGGTGCTCAAGACACTCAAACTGGTGGTGGATCTTGAACAGGTGCGACAGGATCGGGTTCAGGGCCGTGGTGGTCCGCTGCTGCAGGAGATCCAGCGTGGGGTCCCCGCGGTAGGACCAGAGAAGCGTCTCTTCCTTATGCCGCTTCTCGATGGCGTAGGAACTGTATAAAGAGTATGAAAGAATGTACTGTAGTAGTACAGGACAATGATGGATAGTATTCGAATTGTTCGCTGTTCCAGAACCGCGTATCTTCACGCTCGCCGGTACCAATCAGTCGTGAAGCAGGCGTCAGAGTACTACGACTTTGACTTTCGACTGCGTCATATTACGGCCTACTCAGACAGATGAAAAAAAAAATGGCACAATGGTCAGAAGCAGTACCTGATTTCGTAGTTTTCTTTCAGTTCCACGAGGAACGGGCCGTCTACATTCTTCCACCTCATATCTGCCTCCGCCAACTCGTTCCTCGCCAGCCCTGTGTTTGGAACCAGTTCCTCCAAGTATGCGTTCACGAACACGGTCTCCCAGGCCTTTCGATCATCCCGCGAAAACGGCATCACCCATTCTTTCGCGAGCTCGTTTCGCCTTGCCTCTTCGATTGATATCCTTCGGTTGCTGCTGGGGTTGGCATTTGGGTCGTCTCCCTCGTCGGGCACGGTGTTGGGGTTCACTTGTTCGGGCCGCTTGTGCATTCGGTCGATCAGAATGTGCAGAAGCTTGGTGACTTCCTCCGCGTTGCAGGACAGAAACTCGGGCAGGAAGCGCCAATCGAGCACCAGTTGGTGTTTCACCCAGGCCATCTCGTCCGCGACGCGGTTGAGCTGCACGTAGTCCTTGTTCACGATCTGTGCGTAGAAACTCCCGCGGTTCACGTTGGCGGCAGGTGGTCCTGCTGAGGAAGAGGAACTAGAAGAGGACTGCTGCTGTGCTGGACCTGGAGCTGCGCCCCCGCCCCCACCTTGTGCGTTATTCAAGTTTCCGCTCGTGGCCGCCTGCACCGCGCCGCCGGTTTGCAGGACGTTGTCGATCACTTTTTGGGACTTCATCACCAGTCCGCACCACATCGCTGCGTGCGTGAAGAGCCGCGCCAGGCACACGTAGCTCATGTTGTTCAAGTCCCGCCTCGGGGTGTAAAAGCCCTTCGCGGCGGGTTTTGGCTTCAGTGCCGCCGCCTCGATCGCGCTGTAGTCCACGGGGTGCGTGTAGCCAGGCGCGGACTGGTCGTCGTTTAGCATGCGTTTGTTCGTCTTCAGCAGCTCGTGCCCGCCGCCCCCGATCTCTTCGCCGCATTCGGGGCAGTGCCCCTTGGTGAACGCCTGCCCGCAGTCGCCGATGTAGTACGGGTGGCCGTTGGGACAGACGCAGAACCGTGATTGCCCAATCTTAGTCTCCTTCAATGCAGAGGTGGCAACCTGACGAGTGAGAATGATCGACTCTCCATCTTCGTTCTGCCATTGTATTTATTGTACGCGCAGGGCTAACGCGCAGGCCCATGCTGGACTCAGACTGCTAGTTTAGTAAGCCGACGGCGCGGTAGATTCGAAATAGAAGGTACGGTACCTCCACCAACAAGATCAAGATGACATTTATCAAAGCTGGAAAAAAAATCAGGCTTGTCGCGATCAGGAGAGGAGGCCTGACCTGCTTCAGGCACAACATGCGCCTGTGCAGCACCTGGTGTTATTGAAATATATCAAAAGTAACAAGCACCTCTCTTATGTCCACTTCCATGGCTGGCAGCCACGCCTTCTCCACCTCTACCCCGCTTCCCCAGGGCTTCGGGTTCTCCATCAGTTCTCTGAAGAAGTGTAGCACCGAGTTCTTGGGCGCGGACCAGACGACGGCCAAGAAGTGCGGCAAGAAGCGGAATTGCGCGATCTGCTCCGTGGTCGAGTGCGTGCTGGAGAGGAAAAAGTAGTCCCACTGCGAGATCATGTGCGCCGCGTTCAGGTTCTGCTGCTCCTTCAGCAGGTTGGTTTCGTTCATCCTTTCGACGTAGTAGCTCTTCAGCGCCTCGTCGTGCAGGAAGTAGAGCAGCAGGTTCACGTAGCCGAGCGGGAAGCTGTCCGCGAGCACCGCCGTGGTCGCCGTGAACGACTCGAACGTGCGGGTCCACCGGCAGAGCTGCTGCTCGTGGGCCACTGGCTGGGTCACCGCGCGCTGCACGCCGATGGTCGCGAACCGAAGGATCAGGGCGCCCATCATGCGCCGCTGCTGGTCCAGCGGCTGCTGCTGCATGTTGCGGAGGTGGCTCTCCAGCGACGAGGAGTCGCAGTGCAGCGCGTAGGCGGAAACGAGTCCCTCCGCGATCTCGTACTCGCGAGTCTGGGACTCGAGCAGAAAAAAGTCGTGGTAGGGGTTCCACTTGGGCAGCTTCGACCCACCGAGATACCCCTGCAGATCCTGCGCAGTGCCCTCGTTTCGCCACTTCTCGAACCACTCGATTTTCGCCAGAGGAGGCGCGACCATCGCGACCTGCAGCTCCGAGCTGCCGCCAGAACGCTCCCACTGCTTCAGGGCGAGCATGCGCGCCGAGCGGATGCAGAACGTTGGCTCGCCGGACGGGTTCGCTTTGGAAGCCTCGTCCTGGTTCAGAAGCTCGTACTCACAAGTCTCTGCGATCTTCTGAGTCGCCAACGGAACGGAGTCGGGGCTGCTGGCCTCTGTGGTGAAGCGATGGATGGGGCTCCTTGCATTGCAGGTCTACGTCTACTTCGTAGTGTTCGTATGGGTCCAGCAGGAGCAGGTCGTGATCCGGTATTAAAAGAAAGTACACAGACACAGGAGATGCAGATGGCCTCGTCCAACAACGCGATCGCGAAGATGGATTGACAAAAACACGCTCTTTAGATGATCTAAAACCGTCTTGTAAACAGTGAGTAAACACATGAATGATGTTGAGGTGAAGAAGCTGCAAGATGCCGCACTTAAACGCAAGAAGTTTTCTTCCGTACCTGCGCTGCTCTCCATGCCTACGCTCTCGGCCTTGAAATAATCTCCCCGCACTTTTATCATGTAGTGCGACAGCAGCGCCCGAAACTTCGCCACTCCCCGCAGCTTGTCAAGCAGCTTCTTCGGATCCTTCTCCGCTTCCAGGTAAAGCTTTCCTAGCTCGACTTTAGCGTTCAGCACATCGTCAAGGTCGAAACTCAATTTCAGCTTCTTCAGCGGTCTGCCGATCGGCGAAATGGAGTCGTCGTCTTTGCTGGTTGTTGACCTTGACGCTCCAAACGAGGTGGACGTCACTGCTGCCGCCGTCGCTGTAGTGCCGTTTGCATTTACCACGGCAGAGCTGTCGATGCTGCTCATCGAGTCTATCGCCGCCAAAATCTTTTCCCTTTCTATCTCCTCCTCGATAATCGCCACGCTCCAGGCGAACTGCGTGTCGCGGCACTTGGACTTGTTCTTCTCCTGGGCGCGTTGCAGCAGGGCTCGAATCTCCTGCTCAATCACGGGGGAAGAAAGTCGCCGCAGCTTCCGCAACAGTGCGAGGATGAAGGTCATCGTACACGGCACCACCTCCTGCTGTCCAGGCGAGCTCCCTGGTATCAGCGCAATCGCGGTTGGGTCGTGCGTGTCGTGGGGGACGACGGAGTTGTGCCGGATGGTGCACGGCCGCCCCGACGCGTGGCAGCAGAGGTGCTTCAGCAAATCGACCGGCAGATGGCCGAGCAGGTACGCGTTCGCGCCGGCCGTGCCCTCAGCCAGTAGCCACCCGTCCAGGTAGAGCCATTCCAAAACCTCGCCGAATTTCTTCCGCAGCTGCGCGCTCAGGGACGACGAGGGCGACGACCCGCTTACAGAGCCCGTCTTCGCTAAGCTTCGATTCGCGGCGGGGGGCCTCGAAGTCGTGTACGTGTTCAAGTTCATGTTCTCGCCCTCTCGCGAGCTGTTCGACGCGGAAGATAGTGCGCGAACCGGCGGCTCGTACGACAGGTGGGGGGGCTGCCCTGCACTTCCACTTGCACCTGACGACGAAGCGGCCATCGTGCTCGTCCCGAGTGTGAGCGCGGTCGCGGGCCGCCCGCCCGTCTGCGAAGTGCCGCGCTCCAGCGCGTAGTAGTTCGTGTGCTGCACGTAATCGCTGTTCTGCCGCATCACGTCCGCGAATCCGAGCAGGAGATGCTCGACAACACGAATGTCGCGGAAACTGAGTTTTGTGTGGGACTTCTCGTGCTCCGCCGGCTGCTCTGGGTGTGTCTTGTCAAACGTGTCCCGCGTCTTCACGAACTGTAGCAGAGGCGCCAGATCCATCGCCGTATTGTGGCAGTCGATGCTCAACTTGCGCAGGCACACGGAAATGAGTTCGAGCTTCAGCACTTTCACGCTGCGGAAGAAGCTCACGCGGTTTTGCAGCAGCGTGTAGACCTTCTGGAGCGTTGGCGGCAGCTTCTGCGCTATAGTCGCGGCAT
>RXOD01005434.1:0-14099 GCA_005223375.1 Amoebophrya sp. AT5.2 | reverse complement strand
CAGCGTGCTCCTGGCGGCCGAAAAACGCCTCCTCCTCCTGCTGCAGATCCCATGCGGAAGTGCCAGTCGACCCCGCCCGCGCCGGATTTGCGCCCCTCCCCGTGCTCTGCTCCAGCGCGGTTCTACTTCTACTTCTGCATGAAGTTGTTGCAGCGGACCCTCCGCCGGCCGTCGTGTCTCTACTTCCCCGCTCCGCCCCCCGCCCGCCCGCCTGGCGCCACTCCACGAATCTGTCCTCCGCGTCGTACAAAACGAGGGACTTCACGTTCCACTTCTCGGCAATCTCCGCCTCCACGGCGGGCGGCAGGTGGTGCTTCTCCAAAGTAGAATCCCGGTCGAATTCTTGCGCGATGCTGTTCTGCAGCGAGACGACGAAAAAGGTGTGCACCGTTAGAGATGTGAAAAACCCACTTTCGGCGGAAGTTCTGGCCGATCGATGGCTCCTTTGGCTTTTGTCGCGATCAAATACGTAGGTACAAAACACAGGACGAAACTCGAGACAACGCAGAACATTCTTGGCGCATCCTGCGACTCGATTTGCAGTGCTTGCTTCACTTCCGCCCTAGCAGCTGCGATCGGGCCACCAAATCGATGAGACCAAAAATGCGAGATAAAACACGGGACCAAATACAAGACAACACAGGCGACCTCATGGGCACATCGTACGAGACCAGCTACCCGAGGCCCTACAAGGGACCCACTCCCACAGGAATGGCCAGGAAAGTAGGTTTTTCCTCCCCTTAACACCGGCTCCTGCAGGTGGGCGACCCCTTCGAAGTCGTGGAGGACGTTGTCCAGGATGGACCCCCTAAGTCCAGTGCCGATCCGGTTATCCTCCGCAAAACCCCGGAACTGACCGAAAAGACAGGCAGCAGCGAGCGGGGGCGGCATCGATGTCGCGAGAGAACAGGAGCTACTGAGTAGAGTGTGAAGCTATCGGGCGGCGATGATGAATTGCGTATGCGTTTATACTGGTTCTATATCAAAGTCTCGCAGTGAGTCGTGAGTGGCGTTCTTACTCGCCTCTTGCGTTCTTACTCGCACTGAGTGCTGCGCGATCGTGTGCGTTCTGCTGTACGGAGGGACCTCTCCATAATTGATTCGCTCATTCATTGTGCTGCTAACGGCCATCACCTGAGCCAGTCTGCATCTCCAATACGAAGCTTTAGTGACTACACCACGCCGCAAAAAAAAACAAAGTCCCAGTGCGCGAAGATATACAGAAAGCGCTGCGGACGGTACAACGAACACACAATAGATAGGATCACTAGGCACGACGCGGAGTGTCACGAAGGCGGATCGCGGTCGAAAAAATAGGCACAATGGCGCAACAGCCCGATCCATCACGAAAACAGCCAGAACAGCTACAGAATCAACTTCCTTCGTTGGCCAGACCGCGGCAGAAAAGCCTCGTGTCTGCCCCTCGTTCAATTGACTGCACTGATCAAGCCCTCTCCTCTTCGTTGCAGGGGGAACGGCCTCGAGCTAAGACTGAAACAAATATTCGTGCGTGAGTGCTACACGGTTTTCTTTCCAGCTTTTTTTTCATCGGGCGAGTTTTTTTCCGGCGTTCTTTTGCCTCCAATCCGTCTTCGCCGCCAAGCGCAGATTGTTCTTTTATCAGCCACTACTCAGACCGCTCGCGCCATGCGGGTGCGACAGTTTATTCCGCTTCAGGAAGTCAAAACGAGCCCTAAAAAAGTCACTGACTTAGCTTTAACAACTATAAAAAGCCTTGATTCCTTTTCCTACCCCTCCGGAATCCCCGATCTGTGATCAAATTCCGTTTTGTCTTTCCGCAGCACGAACGGCGTTCCGGAGCGGAGTCTACGTCTGCTCACCGCCATGCTGTTCCAGGATTTCCACATTTTATCCCAATAAACGTCCAGCACGACGTCGCTGTTCATGTCCGCGTATTTTGGCTTCCGCACCCCTCCCGGCTTCGTTTCCCCTTTCTCGTGCTCGCTGAACGGAATCCACTGCGGCGGTGTTCTTAGTGGTTCAACATGCGCGTGCTGGTCCTTCTGCCACGGGAAGCTCCTCCGGTACACCTCCGTCGCCGGGCCGACGGTGACCACGAGCTCGATCGGGTAGGCCGCGGGCTGCATTTTTTCGGTAGTTCGATTTCCATTTCCTCCCCCTCCACTAGAAGTACTTTCTCCCCTCACCTCCTCCTGCACGCCCCCCACCTCCTCCACCGCCCCCATCAGGGCCGCCTCCCGCGCCCCCGGCCACTTTTCCGCCATCCACGACATGCCGCCGGTGATCTCCGGCGGCCAGTGCGCAACGTAGAAGTCCAAAAACTCCACCGAGTCCTCGTTGAAGGGGTAGGACTCGACCTTGATCTCGGAAAAATCGGTGAACTCCAGCAACACGCGGTTTTGGCGCTTCACGAAGCGGTAGATTTTGTCGTTGCTCCAGTAGTTCGCCTGGCGGAAGTGGAAGCCCCGGAACCGCTCGTACAGCGTGTCCTTCTGTCGCTTTTCCACCACGTTCATGTCGGCGCTCATGCGCGCCACCTGCAAAATGTGCTGCTGCAGCTTCGAAAACTCGCTCTCGTGCTGCGCCCGTTCCTGCCGGTTTTCGGTCTCGGCAATCGCTTCACGAATCTCGCGCAACATTGTTCCGGCGTATATTTGCCGGAGAAGCGACGAGTCTTCACTAGTTGCGCCCGTTGCTTGCCTTCCGCCGAGGAGGAGAAAATAGTCCTCCGCGTTCCGCCGACGGTGCGCCACGCGCTTGTGCCGCTCGCGCCACGCGCTTGACCCGGTTTCCGCATACTCCAGTACCTCCAAATCCTCCCAGGAGTGTTTTTGGCTCGCAAACCACCAAACCTTCATTTCCCAGCGCACGGTGAGACCGCGCTCCATGGGGTCCGGAAGCCTCTCCCCCGACACGAACCCGACGTCGTAGATGACGCGCGCGTCCTCCATCTCCTGCGCTTCGTGCTTCTTCCTCACTACGAACCGCCCGACCAGCTCGCCGCATCTCCGCTCCGAGCAGGGATGTTCCCGGAACAACTCTGCGGGCAGCACGTCCTCCACCGGGGTTCTCGTTAAATCAAAGGGAATCAGATTGCCTTCGCGCACGGACTTGATCCCGTGGGTTTTTCCTTCCTCGTAGAGAAGGACGGCGAAGCGCCTGGCACAGGGCGGCGCATCTTCAGAACCTGAATCCTCACCACTCCGTACACGTACAGGAGGACTTTCCTCTTCGCGGTGGGGAAGAATTGCGCTGGCTGCGCTGCGGCCGCTGCCTGTAGTTGCGACTGCTGAAGGCGGTGTCGAAGATGTCCCAACTGGAAAGTAACCGGATGAAGTGGAGCTAGCAACCAGCAACCCAACAGTTCCTGTTCCCCAACCAACGAGCTCGCGGTCGTACAGTACGACTCCCTTGCGCCCGTTCAGCCCACTCTCCGACTGCAGTCCGCGAATTGTTACGAAGTCACCGGCGGCAACGGCAACAGCGACGATGAGCTCTGATTGCGAGGCGACGGCAATGAAAATCAAAAGCCAGCATAGATTTTTGCGTAGAGCAAGTGACGGCCAAAACGACCACATCTGAGTGAACCCAAAGTTAGAGTTTTTGGCAGCTGGGAGCTGAGGAGGCAGGTTTGGTCGATTGCGAATGCCTTTGGGCTATCGACGACTCCGGTTTGACCAAAATACTGCTCACTACTGAAGATCAGGTACTCTTGCGGCGCTGAAAGGACCTGAAATCTTAATTTCCCTTCTCCTAAACTCTATTCCGTACGGCACACAGAATGTTTACCGACCTCCACCAACACGCAGTTCTTGTGCTTAACGAAGCTGTAGATTTTGTCGTTGTCGCGGGTTTTCACGCAGGTATGCAAGAACTTTGATTCTCAATGAGACACGTTTCTGTTGTTCTTTCACGCAGGTCTTGAGAAAAAAAGAAGAAGAGCACGGGTTTGAATTCCATTTGCCGTCTGGTTCTGCTCACAGCAGTGTCTGGCTCCGCTAAGCTACGAAGACTGAAGGCGAGCACATCGGCCGATCGCCTGATCAATCGAGCAGCAATTCATGCGGTAGCTGTAAATGTTCCTCGGTTCATCTTCTGGAAACTTCGTGGACCACTTCTTTAGTTTTTCTCGAGTCCATCGAAAGAGGTACGCCGCGTGGTGCGCCCGCACTGCGCCCGCGGTTGTGGAGTGCTTTCCATTGCATTTCGCGCAATACAACAGCAGAGTGCAGGCCATTTGTTTTTGTCCGACCCCTCCATGCTCTCCTCTACAGTATGCCTTCCGCGATGCGACATTTCCTGAGTCAATTCTTTAATGCTCCAAAACCTACAACTACTAACTTGGTCCGATGACCAGGTAGCTGCAGCACTGGTCTTCTGATCCTGCTGTTGGTCCTCTTGCCGGGCGTGGAAATGGTCAACAAATCCAGCCGCTGCTCATAAGTGGTACACCGAGTAGCTTGGCGTTCCAAAACGACAACAAAACTAAAACAATCGCATTTCGTACATAGGCTTCAGTGATATAGCTACCCGTCTCGCAGCCGCGGTCCCCCCACCGGGCTGTTCCCGGCACTTCGACTACCACCCCACCCATCGGCCGCTGTCCCTCCCGTGAGCAGTCCTCCCCACGCCGCCGGGCTATTCCTTTTCCCGGACGAAGAACTGCTGGGGCTTGCCAGCCTGACTTCCGCTTTGTTGCAGACCTTACTCTGTAATTCGGCGCGAAATTTGGCGGCGTACCGCTTCGTGATCAAATTGTACTGGTACAGGCCGACTTTTTCCTCGTCCCTAACGTCCGTGTTCCACCACGCCCACTTGACCCCATCCTCGATTGCTTCAGCGCCCAGACGCTGCAGATCGACACCTCCGTCCGGCACGATGTCCAACCCCGGCCCCCGCAGGCAGAGTTCGGCCACCGTTTTCTGCGGAAACTGGTAGGTGCAGCCCGGGAGGCGCTCTGGACCCTCGACGTCGTTTTCGCCCGCGTTGCGGAGGAGGTACTGGTTGTCGAAGAGCGCCTCGCTGTACGTGTCCAGGCCGTGCGTGACGAACACGACCGTGATCCTTTGCTTCGCGGTAAAACAGCGCATATGGTGGGGCCAGCGATGGTACTGAAGTGCCTACCGATGGTAAGTGGTAAATTTCGGGGGGCTCTCCGCGAGGTTCCCCTTTGGGGGTCCCAAGGAGAGCAAGTCTGCAGCAGCAACGCGGGCGGTTTTGAGCCAGATCGGCAGGGTTGGCACTCCTGCGGCCTCACAATAGCTGATCGAACCAATCGCCACCCTGGCCGCCCTCTTTTTCCCTGCTTTTACGTCTCTATGCAGGTAGTCACCGGCTTTCCCCTAGCCCTTCCCTCTACCTTCCAATGGCTCATCGATCTCCCCGATGGATCGGCCACCCCCTACACCCTCCATCGAATGGGGCCCATTTCTAAAAACCGCCCCACACCTTCGCGCCCCCGACACGACCCTTCCGGGCGCTTTAATCGGCGCTCGCCATCGCTATCCGCCACCCCGCAGTCGCCGCCGGGGGGTGGCGGATTGCGATGACGACCCCCCCAATTACCTATCACTATCTAAAACTCACCACTCGCTCTAGCTTAGCTTCACCACCGCCTGGCCCCCGCACCATAGCGCAAGTTCCTCACCACTTCGATCTCAGTGGGTTTGTCTAGGTCCTTCGTCACCTCGTCGAGCACCAAAACCCGCGGCCGCCGCAGTAGGGCCCACGCGAGCCGGTACCGCGCCTCCTGCCCGTCCGAGAAGTCCGACTTCTGCAGTTTCATGCTCAACAGCGCGGACAAATCAATATCGTTATCGTTATCCTCTCGGCTACTGGCCTCCGGATGCTTCGCGCGGTAGAGCTCCACCAGCTTGGGCCAGATGTGAGTCAGCTCCGCCGCCGAGCGGACCTCCGAGTCGGGCAACGGATAGCGATCCAACCGGCCGCTACCTGCAGGAGAAAGTGTCGTAGACACCGGAGAACCGAGGAGCTGCTCGCGGATGGTCTCGCCCACAAGTTCGAGTTTCCTGTTCACGACCACGATGTGCTTCGCGAGCCGCGCCATTGCGAGACCCCGGTCGTTCTCCGGCCCCAACACCGCGCCCAAACCGAAACTTGTCCGATGATCCCCACCGCGTTGCGCAGTTAATGGGGCGCTGTTTATTCCCGAAGATGTTGAACCAAGGTCCAGCGTCTGCCCGTCCAACAGCCAGGACCTACTCCCCGCGTCCGGCTCCCACCAGCGCGCGACAACGTCCTTCGCCAGCGTGGACTTGCCCTCCCCACTAAACTCGGCGTTGATGTGCGTCCAACTGCCGGCGACGATGTCGAGCGACTGCCCACGGACAAACCGGTTCTCGGGCCACAAGAACCGCGCGTCTTCGTTCTCGGGGTCAGACGATGAGGTGGACGAAGCGGAGGTAGACGGGCTCGCCAAGCTCGAGGACGCCGTCGAAGCAGAGGAGGAGGTGCGAGAACGACCAGCAAGAACGCCACTCGCGCTCGATTCTTCCTCCGTTGCATTCACGCCAGTTTCCCGGACGCCGGCGCTCGCAATTGCATCTTCGCCCTCGACCGCTACTGCGTCCAGCATGTTCACGTGGCGCAGCTGGACTCCCACCGACGACGCCACCTGCACGTTGCGCCCCCCCATACGAATCAGCGGGCGCCACACCAGTTCTGCGTCCGCGAAGTCGAACTTCGGCTGCTCCGAGAACAACCGCAGCCACTGTTGAAAATCCGGCTCCCGTTTTGTTTTTTGCACGGCCTCCATCTTTCCCCCCATTTCCATCATTAAAGCACTCAGCACCTGACCGCTGAGAAACATGTCCATCATCTTCTCCGGTGGTACGCCCGCCAGGGCCGACGCGAAAAACGACAGCGGCACCATGAAGTACCCCAACGTCCGCCCCTGCACCTCGCCCTTCAGGATGTGCAGGATGGAGATTCGCAGCTCCTCCGCGCGCAACTCTGCCGCCGCCTTCCCGGACGCGCGCTCCACCTCGACCCCAACACTTCCCGGGTTGTCCAGCACCGCCGCCTGCAGCGACTCCAGCCGGTTGAAAACCCCGTTCGCGGCCCACGCGCGCCGCGCCGCTTCCGTGTACTGCTCCGTGGCGGTGTTTAGTCTTGCTTCGAGCGGACCAAACAAGTTGATCCACAACTGCACGAAGCCAACGAATAGCGGGAGGACCGCGGCCTTGGTTTTGGCCGTTTTCACGGACTGCGCGATCACAGCCGTCAAGGAAAGGACGCAGGAAAGGAGGCCCGGAGCGTCCTGGAGGAGGAGGGTCACAAACGCGTTCTCGCCACTCACCACGAATGGCATCACCTTCTCCAGCGCCTTCTTCTCCAGCTGCCGGGGGAACTGGAACTCTGCCGATGGTTGCACTGGAATGGTCTCCATGGTGGAGGGGTTGGGTGCGTGGTGGTGGTGAAGGGTAGTGGTACCGGAGAGGGCGGAAGAAGAAGCCGCCGCAACCTGCTGTGTTCCATGGTCTTGGGCACCTTGAGCGCTGCTTGCTCCAGCGCTCTGACTCTGGCGGAGGAACTCCCACCTCCTCCTACTTTCGCCGACCAACTGCTTCTCCCTCTCCGCCGCCGCGATCTGACCCACCAGACCCCCCGGCGCCGTCACCATCCGGCGCGCGATTTGTTGCAGCTGCGGCGCCAGCAGGGCCTTCACGTACGCGAGACCGAAGTACTGCACTGCCTTGCAAAAAACCGAAACCAGTATGTTCCCCATCAGCGGTGCCGCGATGCGGACGATTCTGCCGACGCTATTACTGTTTCTGTCCAAACCGCTGTTGGTGTTTTTGTTGCCGGCGCCAGAGGTTGCGAGCAGCTGCCCCAGCCCGCTGTTCGCGCGAAGCGCAAAGTGGTTGTCGGCCACCGCCAAGGAAATGTACGCGCCGAGGTACGCGGCGTAGGCGGTTCCGTGGTTGGCGGCGAACAGAGTTTTGTCCAGGAGTTGCATCGCCTGGGCGCAGAGTTTGCAATAGGTGGGTCCTCTGGGTTTAACAAGCCAGCGGTCGAACACCTGCGTCGCGGAAAGGCTGCGGAGGGCTTCCGCCGCCGCCTCCTCCGCGTCGCGTTGTTCCGCGGTGAGGCCCGCGTCGTCGGATGATCCGCGTCGGTTCGAAGCTTCAGCTTCCTGTTCCTCGGGGGTACTAGCACGGGCTTCCTCGGAGTCGTGATCCTGATCTTCATTCCTCGGGGTCGATAGAGGACCTACCGGACAGACTACCTCACCCGGCAGCGCGTGGAAGAGGTCACTGGCCCACTGCTTCTCCAGAAGCGGCGAACGCGTTTCGGCGAGTGCGATGCGGAGCTCCTCGGTCCACTCGAGATTCGACAAGTGAGCCCGGTCCACGCCCGGCACGGTCCCCACGCCGGGAACCGTCTGCACCGCATCTGCGTGGTGGAGAAAAAAATCTCCACCCAGGGCAAAAAGCCACAAAAGTAGACAGGAACAGGAAGCCAGCATATCTGTTTCGTGTGCACTAATTATAACTAATGTCACTATGTATACGCACCGATGATTTGAAAATGACCTATGCAAATATCTGGGGCTTTTGTAAGTTTTCTCCGAGTTCTAGTTCGTGTGCCCGAGCTGCCGCCTCTGTGAACGTGCGTGGCGAAGCTTACAATCACGATTGCGATCCTTCTTCCATCCGGATAGCAAAGAAGCGCGTTGTGCACGCTTCTAATTTGTAAAGAAACTCGAAGCACGAGGAGATCGGAAACTCATCATGATCGCGGACCTGAGGTTCTCAACTAAAATTAGAAGTTCAAAAGCATTCCTGAGGTCGCCCCTTGGCGTCCTGAGGTCGTAATGAGGATCAACTCCACGTCCTGAGGCAGCACCTGCTCGAACATCGAAAGAGAAGCAACGTCCTCGAGTGCACTGTTTCCGATGAATAAACCATAAAATCCATTTTCCATGTCGCGGCTGACCGCAGAATGTCTTTGTCCGCCCAGCATCCAACAATTTTCTTATGGCTTCGCACAACGGAGGGCACTACTTCGCATGCTCTCTTGGGGGAGAGGGAGTGCCACGTCCTTGCAATGCGTCTCCAATGTCTTTCCTTTTGCACTTGCTTCTCCAAAACGCAAGTACACTAAACTACCTGGTCGTTCTCGTTGCAGCGGTCTAATATGAATGCTAATTGTAATTTCTGGTTCTCTCTAATTAATGGAGTACTCAAATTGGCCTGCTCAAGTTGTACACGGTCGCACTAACCAGAGCAGCACGCTCTCCTAAAACGATAAGCAAAATAAGTTGGTAGCTTTCTGTGAAAGGCCGCAGACATTTTAGCCGGACCAGTCCACAGTTTGGATTCGAATCTGGGACGCTGCTCCGCCGAGATTCGGGCTTTCTGCATAGCCGCAGCCACCTATGAACCTGTACCAGCCCCCGCACGATAGGTACAGGTTTGTTCGGCTCAGGAAGAATCTCTCAATCACTTGAGGCTGCATCCCTTTCAGGCCTGCGGTCCCTACTTCTTCCCCCGAGACTTTCTCGCCGCTTTTTTCGCCCTGCCGGTCGCCTGCTTCCACTTCCCCCTTATCGTTGGCGTCGCTGCCGTCTCCGCGACACCCATCGCATCGTCCCCCTCAGCGACCATCCACTCATGGGCGCCACTGTCACCAGGCCCGCCTACTCCCACTCCCAGCACCTCCCCCACCTTCGACGGCAGCGCCATTCTGACTTCCGCCTCCGGGCACACGCTGTCCTCCGAATCGCCGAACCGTTGCACGTGCCGCTTCGTGATCACGTTGTACTGGTAAACGGCGACTTTCTCATCGTTCTGCACGTCCGTGTTATCCCACGCCCAACGTCTTTCGTGAAGATAACGCTCCCAGTTCCCCAACGCGCCAGCTCTGGATGACACCGGAGAGATTACTCGCGCTGGGACATCTCTCAACAACCCTACCACCGTGTTGGGATCCGCGAAGCTGTATGTTGGATCCAGGCTTCCGCGCGGCCGCGGCACCCCTGTTGCTTCGCAGAGTTCCTGCACGGTTTTTCCCGGAAACTCGTACGTGCAGCCGGGCAGGCGATGCCGCGTGTGTTGCTCCTTCAAGCCGAACGCGTATTCATTGTCGAAAAAGGCCTCGCTGTAGTTGTCCAGGTTGTGCGTGACGAACACCACAGTGATCCTTTGCTTCGCGGTGAAGCAGCGCAGGTTTTTCAGCACCTGCATCTCCGTCGGTTTCGGCAAGTCCTTCGTCACCTCGTCGAGCACCAACAACCGCGGTCGCTGCAATAAAGCCCACGCGAGGCGGTAGCGCGCCGCCATCCCATCCGAGAGGGTCGACTGATGCAGCGTCATGCTCAACAGCGCGGACAAATCGATCTCGTCATCGACGCTCGCTGCCGGCGTCCTCTTCGCCACATACAGCTTCACCAACTCCTCCCAGATCTGGGTCAGCTCGGCCGCGGCGCGAATCTCGGAGTCGGGGAGCGGGTACCGATACATACCTTGTTGCCCCACGTTGTTAGCCAGAGTTCGCCCGCTCAGTTGTTCTCGGATGGTTTCCCCGACGAGCTCCACCTTCCGGTTTACGACCACGATGTGCTGCGCGAGTCGCGTCTTCGCGAGGTCGTGGTCCTTCTCCACGCCAACGATGGCTTCGTACGCGGCGGATGATTCACGCCCCGTCTCTTCTGGCCGATCTCCGAACTCCAGCCGCTTCCCGTCGACGTAGAAGTCCCTGCTGCCCGCGTCCGGCTCCCACCAGCGCGCGATGATGTCCTTGGCCAGCGTGGATTTGCCTTCGCCCGAGAACTCCGCGTTGATGTGCGTCCACTGGCCGGGAGCGATAGTCAGAGACTGCCCACGCACGCGGCTGTTCTCCGGCCAGAGGAACTGGGCGTCCTCGTTCTCTTCGGAAGGATCTGCTGGCGAAGCGGGGTTCATGATAGTCATTGACGCCGGTGATTCATTCACCCCAGCGGACCAGGATTCGGAGGAGGAGGACGCCGCCTCTGGAGAGGCGCTCGCCGAGGAACTACCACTACTACTATCCGCAGATGGCTGGGCAGTAGAAGTGATCCCGGACGCCGCGCCAGGCGAAGCGGGACCACCAGGGCCAGTCGAGCCGCTTGCGCCGGAGGACGCGGAGGACGTGGAGCTCCGTCGCGCGCCCTGCCCCTCGCCCACGCTCTCTGTTTGTTCGACCGCCGCCGCGTCCAGAATATTCACGTGCCGCAGCTCCACTCCCACCACGGCGGGCTTTTGCACCTCCTCCTCCAACCGCACCAGCGGGCGCCACACCAGCTCCATGTCCGCGGCGTCATGCTTTGGCTGGGGCGAGAAGAGTTTTAGCCACTGCCGGAAGTGCGGGTCGTTGGCTGCCGCCTGCACCGCTCCCAGTTGCCCGGTGAGCCCCGTGAGCAGGTCCGACACAACGCGGCCGCGCAAAAACACCTGGGGCAGGTCGGATAATTGCACGTCCGCCAGCAGCGACACGACGAAGGACAGCGGGAGCGTGCCGTAGCCGACAAACTTGCCCTGCAGGTCGTTCTTCACAATTTGCAAAACCCCGTACTTTCTCTCCTCTTCCGTCAACCCATTCGCCGCATCCGAAGCCACGGTCTCCAGCGCGTTTCCCAGCGTGCCCGGGTTGTCCAGCGCGAACCGCTCCGCCGCCTCCGGGCTCGCCCACACGCCCGTCGCGGCAGAAAACCGCGCGCGTGCCGCCGCGTACCTGGTGGCCGCCGCCGCGATCGGTTTCTCCGTCGGTCCGTAGAAGTTTGCCAGCAGCTGCACCACGCCCACGAAAAGCGGCAGTATAGCTTTCACCGCCGCCGTTTTCGACTTCGACGTTTTCACGGCGCCATGGATCACCTGGAGCAAGGACCCCACGCAAGACAGCAGCCCCGGCGCGTTGTCGAGCAACAAATTCACGTACTTGTGCTCGCCCCCGATCAGGTAGGGCGCCACTCTGCCCAGCACCTCCTTCTCCAGGTGCCGCGGGAGACTCATCGCCCGCTGCTGCGGAGGTTCTTGTTCTCGTCGGAGTTCTTCGTTTTCATCTCGTCGGAGTTGATTTTCTCGTCGGCGTTCTTGTTGCTCCGAGGAAGCGATCCGCGCCACCAGGCCCCCCGGCGCACCGACCATCTGCCGCGCCACAGCGCCGAGCCGCGGGGCGACCAACTTCCGGGCGTAGTCTACCCCGTACTTCCGCATCGCGTCGCACAGCATGTGCAGGAGCAGGTTTTTAAACAACGGCGCTGCCAGTCTCGCGACCTGCCGCAGCGACGTGAGCTTCGTCCCAAGTACGGATGAAGCTGCTAAATTTCCAGCAGTGGTTTTTCCGATCGTGACGAAGTCGTCCAAGTTGCTGCTCACGCGCAGCTGGAACCGACTGTCGGCGACCGACACCAGCACGTACGCCGTGAGGTAGGCCAGATACGCCCCGCCGCGTTTCGCCCCGAACGCCGTCTTCTCCAGGATTCGCTCCGCCTGCCGGCACCGCTCGCAAAAAGTTCGCGCTGCAGCCTTCTTCGCAAGAAACCACCGATGATTGGCCGGCGCGGGGGGGGCCGGCGGTTGTTCGTCCCCGAAAACCTTGCGGAACACGGGCGCCGCGGACGGCGCGGCACGGGCGGCGACGAGTCCGATCCGAGAATCTTGAGCCCGATCTTGTTCTGACTCGAGGCCGACAATGTCGAGCATCTGCACGTCTGCCTCTTCGCCGGAGCCCGCGTCAGGACACGCGTCATCCGTGTTGGGGAGTGCATCCAGGAGGTCACCGGAGAGCGTGTCTAGCGGGGAGGTCTTTGGGATCGGGTCGCGTCCGCTCGCTGCAGCTTGCACGACCGCCGTGCGAACGGCAAGGGTAGAACTAGAGAGCCAGAGGAAAGAAAGTCGCATTTGCGTCAGGTGGTACGGGGTGTGCAACTAGAATCACTAGAAAGGCCTATACAATTTAATTTTGTGTGAACGCTTTATAGCTTTTTAGTCTTTGAACCTACTAGCCTGAGATATTTGTCCAAAAAACGAGCACTGCTGGAGCAGCGCTGTCTGACGCTGGTTATTCTATGGCTATTCTTTTTTCTTGGTGGACAGAAAGCTTTGGCTTTTTACTTTTTGAACCTACTCACTTGGGATATTTATCCAAAAATCAGGCACTGTTGACGCAGCGCCGTGTACTGCCGCTGCTGTGAGTTAACAAAGAATTCCACTATTGGTGCGTTTCAGTGGTAGAGTTGTGGGGCCGACTTGAGTCTGCGCGCACGCCATGCTCATCTGCACCAACGGCGCCACTCCACCGATTACTTTGAGTTGTCGCACCGAACTGGGGTAATATTCTTCTGACTCATGACCCAATGCATTTTCTTTTGATCGGTGTGTCCACGGGGATCTGTTCTGTCTGGGTCGCAATTTCGATCTTTCCTTTTCACCGCTTTGACTTGAGCGACGCCACCGAGTTTTTAATTTAATTTGAGCGACTGCGACCACGCTACCGAGTTTTTTAACTTTCTCGAAAAGTAGCCTGCCCGCGACTCCTGAACCTAGCACTTTACTGCCACGTTTCGTTTAAGCAAATCTCAGCGATTGACGCAGCGCCACCGACAAATTGCTGGAGTGCGCAGCTTAAATTCAGCGCTGGCGCCCGCTTGCTGCGAGTATCGTTTCTTCGCCAGGAAATTCTGTGCAGACAGCAAGCGGCGCGGCACGAAAAAAACTCAAGCGAGCGTGCGCAGCTATTGTATAATAGTACGACACGAATAGCGCCGCGTATGGTAGTGGCGGGGCCTCATCCTCAACTCGGATGGTAGTGGCTCGGCCCGTGTTCGCGTATGGTGGTGGCCAGGGCCGCGAACGCGGGCCGAGCGGCGCGGCACTCCGGGGGATCTTGCTGCGCCGCAGTGCGTGCTGCTGGCGGCGCTGGAGGCACTCCCGGCGCCTCTCCGCCAAAGGGACGGCACGGAATCGCTGGCCGGCTGCGGTCCTGAGTGCGGAAAGAGTCGGCGCGGCCGTACTTGCGGACGGTAGAGGGCCAATCGGCTCGCGGCCCCGGGGGGCCATCGGGCTCCGCCGTCCGCCCTTTTCAGCCCTTTCCGCGGCCGCGGGCCACGCAGCGCGCGACGGCGTCGAAAAATC
>RXOD01005433.1:0-14102 GCA_005223375.1 Amoebophrya sp. AT5.2 | reverse complement strand
CGGACGTTCTTCGGAGACCTCCGTTGAGTCCGCGCTACCTGAAAACCCGCTTCTGCGGCGCCGCTACTCTTCGGTCTGGACGGGGGGCTGGGGGTTCTGGACCTGGGGCGTGCACCAGATGGGGAACTGGGACTCGCCGACCGCCTGGCGCGCGGACGACGTTACATAGATCTCCAGGATTTCCTGCGGATTCCGCGCTAACCACGTTACATAGACCCAACTGGATATCTCGTACCCTAAAAGTGACCAAATACGAATTAGTAGGGCCTTCGTGCCGCTGTAGACAGAAGCGATAGTGCGGCCTTCGTGTCATCTGTATAATAACGTTGCCCCTGAGCAGATCACTAATGCCTAAGATGCGCTCCAAGAAGAAGTGCAATGGCCTTCGCGCCAAGGAGTGAGCCTACATGTAGTTCTCGAGAGTACACGAGCCTACTAGTCAAACACGAGCAGCACCACGCCAGAACGAGAGCGCGGAAAAACTCGCGCTGCGCAGCCAGATCCGGATCGTAGAAGTACGTAGTTATGGAATCTATCACACGTCGACAAGCAGGGAAGGAGCGCGCTGCTTCTCTGTCACAGCGCGTAGAAGAAATTCATTCGTTCCAAAAACACACGGATACCTTTACCTTCTAGGCTACAACTTTAATACCACGACGACGACGTCGTCGTCGACGATGAATAGAATTAGGCACTAGGGGTCCTGATCCGATAGCGATACCGATTCCGATCATCGACTCACTTCGACGAGTTCGACAACAGCCACGTTGCACTCGGAGTCGGTCCAACGACGGATCTGCTGTCCTCAGAAATCGATACATACCACGCACTCGACCTAGCACGACATCGACAACGACCTAGCCCGACATCGACGACACGACTAGAACGACCTAGCACGACCTAGCACGAGCAACAGTGCTTCAAGAAAGACGCGCGTGTGCTGGTCGATGTGTGTTTTCCAACGCAAAATCCTGCCCGGTGAGCCGGAGCATACATTTTTGTGAGTGGATGAAATTATTGATGAAGCATGTGCATGTCTGGTGTGTCTGGTGTGCTGGAGGAAGCAGCACCGCGAGAGCTTCAAAGCGCTCATCGCTTTCACCTTTTTTTTTTTTTTTTCCATTCGCCTGCTGAGCGCGGAAAAACTCTCCGCGCTGCGCAGCCAGATCCGGGTCCTCGTCGTGCTGCTCCATTCTGTTCTCAACCACGATCTTCAAGTATAAATGAGTGAATCTCTGTCTCTGTGCAAGTCCTCGTGTAAGTATGTTTAATATCGTTATCGATCGATGGTGAGCAGGGTGACTACAAAGAGAGAGGATGATGTACTAGGTCTGGGTGAGGCGTGGAGCTAGAGGTAGACCTACTCGTAGTCGTGGCGACTCTCCTGAAACGACGTAAAAGTAAAAATCCAACTGCAGCAAGCGCCTTCTGAGACCGACTTTTGGGGACGCCGCATGCAGATTCAGATTGAGTGGGACGAGGAGTTCGGAATCACGTATGAACTGTAGAATCAGAACGATATGCTGATCGGGTGTAGATCGAGAAGTTGAAGTTGTTGATCGTGATCAACAGGTAGAAAGGATAGAGATCGCTGCAGGAGCACTACGTGTGAGATTGAGAAGGAACATTTATAATTCGAATGGTCGGCTGCAGTTGAGGCTCTTCCCAACCTTGTTGGTGCAAGCGGGAGCAGCACCACGCCCAGATGAATGAGAGCGCGATCGATCTTGCCTTGCCTTCTAACTAGGGTGGTGGAAAAAGTCTTGATATAGATCTTCATGAGCTATGAGTTAGTCAGTAGGAGTAGCAGTTGTAGATGACACTGACTTAGAAACTATAGCCACCCAGAAGTAAATCCTAATCCGCTGCGGAATCGATCGAGTCCCCAAGTAGATGGTGAGGAATCTATCCATCGGAAACCTTCCGCGCGGTACGAATCAAAGGCCAAACCAGTTTCCGCCGCGGAATCGTTCGAAACCCAATATGATAGAATCGGAAAGGGTAGTGGAAATCTTCCGCGCGGTATCGATCAAACAAGAGCCAAACAAAGTTCCACCGCCGCCGCGGAAGAACAGCTCCAGAATCAATCGCAACCGGTCCTCTTCATGACTCACGATCATGAAAGACTCTCTCCAGTAGTAGTATTAGGTCGCTGTAAGTTTTCGCTTTCCATCATCAACATAAGAGGGGGCGAGGGGTCTGGACTTTCATGTCTGGCATATCTCTACTATGTTTGTAAGTAGACATCGCGAGACGGCTTGCACTTGTTGCGTCCACGTGGTCGCTTTCTGGGATTCGCCCGCGCTCTGTTGCTGTTGGTCTATTGCGCGGCCACGCTGTCGCCCGCCCCGGCTCGGTAGTCGCGCGCGCACGGGCGCGACAAGCTCCAGCTGCTTGCTCCTCTTGGACTCTGCCACCTCAGCGAGGAGCGCCCAGACGATGGCTAGCGCTCGCGCCTTGTCTTTTCCGTCGATGTCCGCGACGTCTGCCGGCCCAAACAGAGCGCCGCGGTGTCGGCAACGGATGCCAGCACGAGAGGCCGAAGCATGACACTGACGGCCGTCCTCATGTTTTTGATCAGCTTCGGCGCATAATTCCGGAGACGATGCTCCATCTGGTCGTGTTGGTGCGATAGATTCATTTCGTTTTGATTTTCATCATCGAAAAAAACTCCACCAAAGCATCAAGATGAAACCGAAGAACGCGGCGGGAATTACTCAAGAACGGATCTACTTACGTGCGTCCTCGTCCGGAGTCAACTGCGGCGCATAACCGTCCGCCTTCTTCAGCTGCTGCGCGAGAATGCCCTTCATTTCGTCCGCGTATTCCGCGCCGGCTCGGCGCCGCTTTCGCTGTCAGTAGGCGAGGCCAGCAGCAATACCGGCCGCGCGATGGCCGCCCTCTTCGGACTCGGCACGAGCCGCAGCGAACTCTCCCCCTGCAATGCGCGCGAACTTTCCGAGTAATATTATACCCCCGCGCCTCCAGCACCAGCTCCTCCGCTCCTCGAGCTGAGAGAGTACCGGCGCCGTTGCGGATCGTAGCAGAGACCGGCAAGCCGAGACCGCTTCAGTCGTAGACGTAGCCTGCGACGCCTGGCGGGGTGGCGGGGAACTGCGTCGGAGGCACTGTGGCCGCCCCGTGCCCGGGAAGAAACATCTCCAGCACGTCGGGGAGGCTGGGAAGAGGCATCATATACCTCGCGAAGACAGGCGCGCCAGCTATATTAAATACTGTTGGACTAAGACGAAATGACTCAGGAGTTGCATGAAATGCCGACGACGCTCGCTTTTTTTGAATTTCCCCCTCTCACAGCTTTTCCCCCTCATTCGCGCTCTCGAACAATGAAGTGAATTCTTTTTGCGTGGGTATTAGATGCTTTGGTCGAGCACTCTCAAACGAAACGCGGCGCCGGCGGTTACTAACTTAATAAATTAATACTACTTCTTTCACATGGACATAAACTCACACGAAGCAGACCGACCAGGACCAGCACACTCGCACAGTCAACACACTGTGACTGTCTGAGAACATTGGCCGCGGCGCCCAACCGACCATCTGCCCATGTTGCATTTAAAACTTTGTCAAAGCCATCTTCACAGACTCTCTTGCTCGTTCTACTTAGGAGGTAATCACTTCGACATAGACTTATCTTCATCCTCAAGTAAGCGTTTGCAGCGATCAAATCCCGCATTCGTAGAGCATAGATTTTGATTTAGTAATAGCCACCTAGCGCCTGACTTCGAAGATCAAAAATATCATACGAGTACGCACGGCACCTCCAACCACGACATATATGCTGCATCTTCGCTGAAAATAAAAAAGGTGCTGGAAAAACGTATTCATTGCTTGCCCTAAAGTAGGAAGCAAGGCAGTTGATGCGCGAGTAGTAGCTAGCGTGTTTCGGTCGGGCTCGGGTGGCAGTCGGACGTGAAAAAAATACAAATATAGATACCTTGAAAAAATCTGCTCGTCTACTAGTAGTTGTACGAAAGAAGGAAAAAGAAATTCATTTGGATCTTCGTCGTGTACGGAAGTGCTGGAAATGAGTACCAACCTACGCCCTTGGCTTACCACTCTTGTGTCTTCTTCCTCCTGCTGCTCTGTTGTACCTTCCACAGCACGGATGACAGGTAGCTCCCGAGGAGGTCGTTCCCTACTATGTTTCGACGGCCCCCGCAGCTTCTGCTTCGAGCGTAGCCCTCTCCGCTGCCACGAAGTGGTCCGGGGCGAGGAGTATCGGCAGGGCCGGTTCCTTTTTGCTGATCTCTGTCCCCTCTCCGTCTCCCCTACCCCCTTCTGGATCGGGCGAAAAAAGCTGCTTGAAGAAATCCACACAGCTTACAAACGGTCGGATGGAAGCTTCGCATTTTATACGCTTAACATCCGATCATGTAGACACAGATCGGGTTTGTCCTGTGTGATGCTGTTGCTGATGGTGATGGAGGACTTTACTTTTTTTCTCGACGAGGACTAGCACTCGGCTTTCTCCGAAGAGACTTAGGTGGCTCAACTGAAAGTAAATGAGCCAGAAGATAATTCTGAACTTACACATCTTTCTACTTCCACCACACAAGGGCTATGTTGACAGGTAAACAAAATAACACCGCGACGGGGACCACCACCGCCCTCCCTTACCCTTTGGAAGAACCACCGGAGTAGAGGTAGAGTGCAGACACGATCGATCGAAAAAATTCTGCTACACCCTCTTGCCGAAATCTAGGTCCACACGAATAAACGGCAAGGGCAATGTGCCAAAGTCTAGTGCTTGCCTATTAAGCCTACCAGTACCCCTACGCGCTTACACTTCGCACGACTAGCGCTTACACTTCCGTGGGCGTATGCGAAGTAGCTTCTGTCCTGTACGTAAGAAATTGCCTTGCAGGTGTGCGTCCACGGAGCTCTGGAGAGTGTTCTCGCCAAGGCCGACCGTCTCGTCCAGGTGGGAGAGATACACGAAAAACGCTTTCGCTCCGACGGGAAGCACAGTACGGTACAGCACCTTTTCTTGACCCTGCGCCTGGCGCTGCCCTTCCGCTGCTGCTTCCACCTCTCCTGCTGGTGCCTCTCCTCCGGCTCCAATCTTGGAAAGGCGTTCCTGTCGCAGCAGGAGCTCCGATTCCACCGGTTGGAGCAAAATTGGGGCTTCCTGGGACGAGAGGTGGGCCAGCCGCGGAATCAGGTCGTTATTGAACCACAAATTGGCCGTGTTTCGCATCAGCCGCTGCTCGATGAAGTCGTCGGCCACCTGCTCTGCATTTGATGACTCCCCACAACATCCACCTTCTTCAGATGAAGCGACTGCTTCTGCTTGCGTGCCCTTTGATAACATAGGACAAAGGGTATTTTGGGTGGCCGGCGCGCTTTTTTGAACTACTCGCCTCGTGATCTCCGGCGGAACCCGCCCGGTGATCAAGTACCGCTGCGCAGCAATCGCCTTCCCCTCCGCCCCGGTGCTGAACATGGGCGGAGCCGCAATCGTGATCGTCCGCACCGTCTTGTACTTTGATAGTACTTTTTCGTGCAGCGTTTCTAAGTTCTCACCGTTCCAGTCATTCCACGTGTACTCTTGCTTTTCCTCTTGTTTTTTTCCAGCACTGTTCCACCACCTGGACAAGAAGTTCAAGTTGGGCCAGTTTCTCCTCGTAGGGGTGCTCGTTGCAACATCACTCTCCGTCGTCTTCGAATTCGCCTCCAGCACGTTTCCTGCAACAGGATTTGCTTGATGCGTCGGCTTCCATTTCTTGTCACAGTGTGGGTTTTCAGCAGTAGCGCTATCGCTTTTCACCAGCAGGACAGCTTTGAGCAGTGCCGAGTCGAGCCGCAGGCGGTGAACCACCATTGCCGTGGCTCCGCCGAGAGAGTGCCCACCAAGCTGCAATGTGTCAAACGAATTTGCAACGCAGTTTTGGAGGTAGTCCACGAAGGCTGGCGGCTTCAATTCCCGCGTTTCATCGAAAACGGTTTCCGCTCGCACGAGGTCGTCATTGAAGTACTCGGTTCCCGGCCCCCCCACGCGGCCAACTCCGGGCCCGATGTCGCTGAACTCGAGCGCACCGCAATTGCACGCGGTCCGCAGCTGCACTTCCAGATCCGCCAACGCAACCGCCGCACGCCTGTAATAGCCAAAATGCAGGTTGACGTAAGACGAGGGGGGCTTGGCGTTCTTGCCGGTTTCTTCTTCCTTCCACTTTGGTGACTCCGTGTAGTACCTGCGATGATACAGTTGGGAAGTGATTTCGGATTTCATTTGTGTAGAAGGCAGCAGCAGCAGCAGCATCAGGCCAGATCAATGCATGTTCTTTATGTTTGTCGTCCTGACGGGACAACTACCAACATTCGTACCAGGAGCCAGGAAGTTCAATACTTACATTTTCGACCCCTTCCATAAACAATTCTCTGGTACCTGTGCACCGGTGAAGTGTCGTCTCCCTCCACGCTGAGATTGATCATCCAGTCGTCCACATACATGGAGCCGCGAAACGTAAGATACGCGACTCTCGTGAACGTATTCACATAGAAGTAGTACTGCGGTCGCATGGGTTTGGGAGGAGGCTGTTCGCCTCCTGTCGGCGGGGGGGAAGGTTTTTGTTCAGGATCCTTCGTGCAGACGGAATTCCTGGTAGCCAGTACTCCTGGCTCTGGATTCGGGTCATTTGCTTCTTGTTCGTGGTGTTGCTTTTCGACAAAGGACGCCGTCTCAAGCTTTGGGAAGAGCCCCAGAGGCTTCTCGTAAAGCAGCATCTTTTCAAACCCCGGAATCGCCTCGAACCCACTCTTCTCGAACTTCTCTTTAAACCTGTGCTCGCAGGTATAGCGTGAGTGCTTTTCCAATCCGACGATGAGAAAACTGGCGTCATGTCCCGTCGGCAGTGTGAGGCTCACCTTGTTCCATTCTTTTTTGTTTTTTGGATTTTCGCGATCCCATAGATATTGCTGGATGACCCCCGCGGCCTTGTAGGCAAGGATGGAGTTCACCCACGCGCGCCAGTAGTCTGCCTGGAAGAAGAGAAGTGGCACCGCTCCTAACAAATTTTTCCCCACCTCCAGCTTCTGATCCTCATCCACACGGCGAAAAATTGGAAACAGCTCGTTCTCAGGCATGCCAGGAGACATCAACTCGGCATTCCATGCAGCGAAAGAAGGAGAGAGCGGATTCTCGACAGCTGCAGAGGGTGTCGTAGCCCCATCACCAGAGAGAGAGAGAACGCCGTATGATGGGGCCAGCTGGTAAATGGCCCTGGCCGCAGTGAATGGCAAGTGGCATTATACAGTGGATTCTTCGCCCCTTGAGTACCGTCGTGCGGTCTGACCGGCCAGGCTCAGAGGAAGCTCGCGCCGGGGCCGGGCGGATGCGAATTAGCATCAGAGATATCTCACTATGACGGGCGGCGGCGGCGTTCGAGCGACCCCATTCACCACAGGGTGGAGGTCGTCGCACGGCGTTGGGAGAAGAGGAGAGCCACTCGGAAGGATGGATTGGCCTTTATTTACTTTATCATGTTCATGTTGTAGAAGAGGCCATAAGTACTACGGTTCAACATCAGAAGCTGTCGCGTCCAACGTGCCACAATAATCAAATACCCTAAACAACCTAGAAGCTCTTCCTTTCAGAAGTGTTGCCCCCCACCAGAAAAAATTTGGCCCGGAAATTCTAAAGTCAACATCTCGTCTACTGAAACTGATATTCTTTCTTTTACTGTTCGTGCTTGCCATTTGCACTTGGGACAGTTTTTACCAGTTGGGTTCGCCATACGCCGGCGTCGACCTCGTGATTGACGGCCAAGCGTTTGTCTACTCCGCCATCCCCTTCCATGAGGCCTGGGCCTCCTTCCGAACTGGCTGCGTCCAGAAAGCCAGAAGCTGCGGTCGCGCCCTTCATCTCGTCGAATCGGGCAGACTCCAGCAGACCCGCGGGACGACCTCCAGCCAGCTCCGATCCCGGAATGATCACGGCATCCGCATCAAGTTCGATCCGATCGCGATGTTCTCGGGGGGCTAGGAACTTCCTCTCCGCGTGACAGCTCCAGCTGTTCGAGGAAACCGCGAAAACGACTTTGCTGTAGCTGTGCATTTTCTTGTTCTTCTGGCTACCGAGATGAGATACCAGCTAGATTTGATAGAGATAGTGAGAGTGAGAGTGATAGTGAGTGTGAGTCCGAACGTCTTGCAGAGTCTCAGAAAATTCTTTGCGTCAGCGCTTGGCACGTATACTTATTCGGAAAGTCAGTGATGTTCACGTGCATGTATGATAGCAAAGCGGAATCTTTATGCAGACAATGAAATGAAAATATCTATGCAAATTAATGGATGAAGTCGGGTAAATAATTTCGGCGAAAAAAAGTTCTTACTAACTTAGTCTCGGTGGATAAAAAAGCGATAACGATGATCAGCGGGGTGAAGAAAGGTGGGCTGAAAGCGCAAAACGCGATGCGCCAGCACTCCACCAGAACTCCTGACAGAGGCGACTACAACAACAACAGAAAGAAAAACTATAATCCTCTTTCTCGACCGGTCCGAAGACGGGGCACGCGCCAGCAGTTCTTCTTTCATCCATGTTCAAACCGGTGACCGACAAACGGGATCGGGACAGCACAACGACTAGTGCCTGCCAAGATCAAGAACCGACCACGCAGCTGGCACGACGATATTCAACAGCAGCACCTCCAAGAACGGCAAGAACCGACCACGCAGCTGGCACGATGATACTTCTCAACAACTAGCATCAAGAACGGCAAGGGCAAGAACCGATCTGCTCGCGCTTGCTTATCTGTTGTCCTTGAAATGCGAGCCAGATTACCGGGTGTACCCATACGCATGCGAAAGAGCCCACTACCGATTTGCGAGTCGTATTACAGGCACGGCAGTTCTTACTTGAAGCACCTCCGCATCAACATGAAACATACAGACCACAGTCACACTGTCTAAAGAACATTGCATCCACCCAACCTGAACTTTTTGAAAAGCCATAGCCATCACGCCAGACTTTGCTCGTCGTTAGGTAATCACTTAATAGACTCAAAGTAAGCATTTGCAGCGATCATATCCCGCATTACATCAATCTATCACTCTTCGTCGCTGTCTGAGAAGATTCTGTGTCGCGTTGGTTGTGGTTTTCGCTCCGCGAGTAGTTCGCGCATAGCGATTGTCGCGTATTGTCCTGGACCCAGCTCAAAACTGGTCTCAATGTCTACTAGGTCGTGCTTTGTAGAGGTCTCATTTTCAACACTCGCGTTATTGCCTTTGCTTCCACCTACTTTTCCAGCCGGCGTCCCCCGAGCATAATTCGTCATCTGCGTGATTTCTTTGATTTCGCCATCTGCAATGAAAGCTGTTGCGGATAGTTCTCCATCCGCTTCTGCATCCGTTTTCCCCAGTACCCTCCACTTTAGGTTTCGCGGTCTCGACAGCAGGTTCCGATACGTGCCAGGAATGCGCCAGAATTTCACGCACGGTAAATCCGGATGCGCGGGGTCCAACCGCATTTCCACACCGAAAGTAGATCCGCCCGATTTTTGCCAGTCGTAGTCGGACGAGTTGCCCTCCTCGGGAAGTAGACGAGCATCTCCCGCGTCTTCGTCGATTTCTACATCAATATCATGCTCCTCGTGCCCGTCCTCTTCGACGGGCGTTGCGGTTGGACTTGGACTGCTGGCAGCACCCCCTGTACTGGGCGATGGCGACGAAGTCGCTCCGTTCTCGTTGTCGGTGGAGGCGAGGGAAGAACGCGACGTGGTCGACGTACTGGCCGCCTCTTCTTGATGCTGGTGGTGATCTTCCACGGCCGCTGCGACCTCGTCCCATTCATCATCCCAACCAGCACCAGGTAACGTCGGCTCCCAACCACCCGTTGTAGCGTAAGCGTCGTCCCCAAGCAGCCCGTCGTACCTCAGATAATCGCGCATCATCTGTCCCACCCCGTTTTCCGGCATCGCCAGATCCCCATTCAGATGCCCATCGCCGATTCGAGGAAGGACCACGTCGAATATCGAGAACTTTTCCGCCTCGGCAGGGGTTCTGATGATCTTCACAAAGGTCTGCTTCTCCTCAGACTGGTTCGAATCGGATTTTTTCAAGGAGCTGGTGGCGCCCGGAGCGGGGTGGTTGGAGTTGTGGCCGTCGTCGGAGGCAGTGAAGGAGGGTTGCTCGGGGATATCCTCTATCCTTCGTCTTTTCAACAACAGCTGACTTGAAGAACTTGATGTCCGACCGTTCTTCGCACCCTCCTCAGAGGACAATAAAGGCTCTACTTCCAAAGCCTCGTCTTCAAGACGGTCCACCGCGGCCCTCTTCGTACTCGGCCGAACTTGCACGCAGTCCCCCACCACTGCTTCCTCGGCGCCGTACTTTCTGATGCGCTCGCTCGCGGCCAGGTTCCACAACCTATCCAAATACCCGTGCACGTACAGCACCCGGATGCACCGCGGCAGCGACAGAAACGCGTACCGGCACTTTTCCTCGTAGCTCCTGCTGCTTGATGTTCTACTTTTAGGGGGGCACTTTGCGAAGGCGAGCAGGAGCCGGCGCTCCAGCCACAGATGTCCGTCGGTCGTGGCGCCGAGCTCGCGGAGAGCGGTCTGCGCGCAGCCCGTGCGAGAAAACCGAGACAGCCAGGGCGGCTTCGGCCTGCTGCAAGAACTGGTCGCATCGCAGGTCCTCGCCCCCAGACTGATGTCGGCCGCCGGACGACCCCTGCTACCCGAGGAGTTGTTGTAGCATCCGTACAGCAGCGCTTCGAAGCAGGCGACGTAGTCTCGTTTTAGGTATAAGAAGCCGACGGAATCAGATCGCACGCCGCCCTTGCCGAATCGCTGGAGGCCGATGTAGTTCACAAAACCTTTGTTCTGCAAGCTCGCAAATGCTTGTTCCAAGGCTGGTGATGACGAAAACCGGCACCCCCTTATGCGCAGCCGAAAAAAGTTGCCCTGCAGATTCCCGGGGAATAGAGGAGCCGGCGCGATTTCCAGGTTTGACACCGAAAACCCGGCAGCGCCGCAGCGATCGAAATACAAGCGAGCGGAGTCGCCTCGAGTGGAGTCTAGTATGGAGGTGTCGTAGTTCATCTGCTGCTCCACGTCTACCTCTTCTAGTGCCCGTCGTGGAACAGCAGACCCGTCGTGCACCCGCTGGTCGGCATGAGTAGGACTTTCTTCATCGTCTCCATCTTCCAAGTCGTGGTAGACACCCGCTTTCACCAGCCTTTCTTTTAATGCCAAAAGTTCTAGCTGAGTCAACTTCGTGCTCGTGTTCCCTTTCTTTTGCCGCTGAGCATGTCCCTCCTCGCACCACTCCGCCGTCGACGTCTCCCAGCACGAGCTTTCACGCAATAGCGCCGCGCGATCCGCTTCCTCCAGCGTTAGAGGTTGAAAAAATCCAGGTCGTGCCTCAAGTTTAGGCTTAGCCCTTAGCAAAGCTGTCCCCTTCCGGTCAGTGATGGTCATCACGCAACGATACCCGACTGAGAAGGGTCGCTGGCACCTTCCTATGGCTGCAATTTGCTCGGCGATAGGGGCCAACACCGATCACGGATTGATTGAACAGCGCAGCCTTCTCCGATGGGCCCGATGGGGGCCGATAACGGTTGGAGTCTAATGATCCTACTGCCGATCCTAGACCTCCTCCCCATGCACCGAGGGCAATCTCGCACGAGTGGCGCTCTTGTGGCCCAGAAACGGCAAGCCTAGGCCTGGACCTAAACCTGAATTTATTCAACCCTTAACAGCGTGACCGTGATGGCCTGCTGCGTCACTGCCTTGCTGTCTTTGATTCCCGCGATCCCAATTTTCTTCGCTGCCAATCCCAATAGCGTCGCGATTCGCGCGACCGCCTCCAGGGAATCGATGCCGCGCTTGCGCAGCCAGAGACGGACGATTGTTGAACTGCTTGAATCAAAAGTGGTCGACGTAGTTGTAATTGGAAGCGGCCGCTCAATCACCTCAAAGTCCTCCGGAACCGTTTTCAAAACGCCACCAATCTCATGCTGGCAGTTTCCTTGGGATTTATTTTCCGTACTAGTTGTAGTTTCACCACCTGCTTGTGCTTGTGCTTCGCGACAAAAGGCGGCAATGCCCACATCGGCCTCGTCGAAAGCCGGACGCGGACAGGAAGCGTCGAGGAGCATTCTTTAGTGGTGTTACAAGTACTTCCTACTTTATTCTATCCGATCCAACCGCACGGCCGTCCTGTTCCTGAATACAGTGCACCAGAGAGGTTATATCGGTAGTGAAAGAACGAGATGCTGCGACAGAATGAAAAAGACGACAAGAGTCGGATCTTCAGAGCTGCAGAGCTTCAGCGATTGGATTCATACTTACTTCTGCGACCAATCCTAGGATCAAAATCTTGATCTTCTGTGCAGACACAAAAATTCCATCACGAGCAGGATCAGCAAAAAGGGATCAGCATCGACAGACAACTTGGCTACGATCAGATACAGATCCAAAATCCCACAGAAAGTGTTGCTCACCGACATCTTCACATCGATGTTGCCAATGTATGTAGTGAATTTGCGACGTGCAAAGATGTGTGACGTTGGCGAGACATTGGAAGAGGGCGCGCGGCGATCAATAACCCGAAGCAACTAGCTTGCAACAGGAAGACACATTAAAGGCAGAAACGGTATGACTCGGCTGCGACGATCCCCATCCTCGTCTGGTACAGGAAAGCTGATGCGCTCGCTTTCTTTAATACCAGGACATCGTCGTTGTCTTCGTCTGTCGAGAGCTTGAAACATCATAAAATTCGTCATTTCTTTTTCATTTTTTCCCTTGCCGTTGCGAGCGAGTAGACGAATCCGCCGCAGGAGTTGAGCGCGAACCCCGTCCAGCCGAGCGGGGAAAGCCGCGCGGAGAACAGCACCACCCCGACCAAGCTCGTTAGCAGCGCCTTTATGTTCCCGCAAACCCCAGTTGTCACCGGCGATGTCACCGACGTGCACCAAAACGTCACGTAGTTCAGAAGAGTGCCCTGCCCGATGAATGTCCGATCGATTGAAATATAATTCTTTGATTGTAGAACGATACGATCGGCTTGTTGGAATAGCGGCCATATTGTGCACATTATTTTTATTAACCGAGGAGGCTGCTGGTGGTCCCGGTGCTGCCTAGCTATGATGAAGCTCATCAACTTCTATCTACCATCATGATAGTGCATCATGGTAGTACCTGGAACACGTAGAGCGCGAACACGGCCAGCAGGTAGACCGGTGCGATCTGTGTGTTGGTCCAAAAATTTTGGATCTCCGGCCCCTCCATCACCGCCAAGGGGAAAAACAAGAACTGGTTGTAGAACCCCGTGTAGAACAAAACGTCCACGTGCGAGAGGCCCGGCAGGTTGTCCAGCGCGCGCGCGCACAGCACCAGGTAGCTGCTCTGGCCCATCACCGCGCAGAGGGCGCAGATGTACCCGAGGGCCTCAAACTCGTATGGCGAGACCAAATGGTAAGTGAGAGGTGCTGGGTCTTTCCTTGGGTGGCGAATTCCCTTAGGTGGCGAGTGCGTTAAGGCGCCGGGCGGTTTCAGAGATGCCCCATTGTATGGAGTAGGGGGGGCAGGGAAGAAACCCAGTGGGAGGGGAAGGAAGGCCATGAAAACCCAGGGGCAAGAATGGTAGTTATGGCGCTACTTGTACTAGGGATAGAGCCCGAAAGCAGGCCAAAAGCAGGCGCCTGGTAGGGTGGCGACTTATTTTTAGCTCCAGGGCGGTGGAGGGGTGGCAGGCCAGCTGCCGACCGAGGAAAGCCGCCTTTTCTCCTGATGCAGACCTCACCACCAACGGGAACCCCGAAAAGTCCCCCCAAAAAATCACTTACCACTTACCCAATTACCATCTGGTCTCTCCATAACTCGAGGTCCCCCGAACCGGTAACGATCGCGCCTAGGAAGACGCACACCATCCCCAGCTTCGCGACCAGAGGGTAAGTTTTTTTCCGAAAAAAATAGTCAAGAAACAGAGCAGCGATCGGAGACATGCGCTTGAGCACGTTGTACACGGGAAGGGAAGTGTATTTCATGGAGATATGGCCATTTATTCTACTTCACTTGGAACTACTTGAAGTACATGTTCCCCGCCTTCGCCGCTGCGACGTTCTGAAGCCCATCCCC
>RXOD01005432.1:0-14116 GCA_005223375.1 Amoebophrya sp. AT5.2 | reverse complement strand
AAAACAAAATGCGGCCATCGTGGGTCCTTGAATGCAGCTAGAGACTTCTGTATTGTTATGCATCGAGAAGAATCTTCGTCGTCAGGAGCTGGATTGCCACTGCTCCAGGACGCACCAACAAGAGTTCATCTTGTCCACTCTGGCACGTAATCCGGCTAAAGCTGATGATGTCCAGAATACTGCGGATGGGTTCTTGAAGATGATGAGGCCGAAAATGATCGTGGTCCAGTCACAGCAAAGTTCTCGTCGGCCCAGCAACGCCAAAGAAAGACTCTCGCTTTCGTCGCTCGATCTGGCATCTTGGAATAAAGAGCAATCGCTGGCTCCAGCTTCGCCGGTCATTCATCTTCAGGCCCCGAGCATCTTCCCGAAGTGAAATTATAGCTTTCTTCTTCCTCGTGTGTCCAAAAGAAACCAATTTTCGCCCTGTGAGGTGGAGGGCTATTTTCCGTTGCATTCAAAATGAGATGCATGTTTAAACTTGATCATGAAGGTGAAAGGCTGACTCGTGAGGGGTGATGAACAGTAGGGGGCGCCGAATGCGCATTGCTATCATAGGGCTTTATTTCGAGGTGCCGAGCTAAGTGGCTGGCTTCATGCCGAAATAAGTACGTCTGCCACAGCCAGCATAGCTGCATAGGTAGAAGTGCGGAGAAAAATGAGTGCGGCTGCCGCGCCGGTCTCGGCAGACGGTGGTCCGGACTGCCGCGGGCCTGGCCGTGGTCAGAGACGCGACCAGGGGGTGGTCCTGGAGACCTTGTTTGGCTTTCTGATGCAGCATCGACACGAGTTGGAGGATCTTTTCGCCCCCCCAGGTGGAACAACTGTCGGTGATGTTGCAACGGGGCGGGTGCGGGAGGAGGTAGCGGTGAAAGAAGCCCCGGCGGTCCGACCCTTACTCGACCACAAAGAGGAGAACGACATCAAACGCCCCCAGGAGCAGCCCTCCGCCGGGCAAGCGCAAGTAAAAAAAGCAGAACCGCTACTACTCGCGGCACCGGGCGAGAGGGAGCAGAAAGAGGGTGGCCTGACTTCTGCCCTGGGCTTGACGAGCACGAATGTCCAGCCGCGCGCGCACGGAGATGACCGCCCGGCGGCAGAGGTGATGTCCAAACGGCCGAACGTCCCGAAGGCCCTGAACATTACCCCGAAGGTTGGGCCCATCAATCAACCAGTAGAGGCAGAAGTTGACAACTTCAGCGGCCCCAGTGGTTGGCGGCCGAATGATGGCATCTGGGGATGGCGGCCGGGGGACAACTTTCTGTGGGGACAGGTTTTGGATGCGGACCAGCGGCAGCGCGAGGCGCTGGATGTCCAGGCCTGCTTGCAACGCACGGCCCGGGATTTGATGGAGAAACTCAAGGAATTAGGAAGAGGAAGGGTAAGTAGTGTGAACCCTTGAGCCTGAGCGATGTAAAGCCAGCTGCTAGGCTATGGTGACCGAATTATGACAAAGGCCGACTATTGGGATGTGAGTACGAGCTGTAAAAGGTGCAGGCAAGCACAGGCGGGCTAGGGGCACCAGGTACGCATTGATAGGCAGAGATCGAGTTGATATAAGGATCGATAGAAAATGAAAATAAAAAGTAAAAGTATAGATGATCTTCGTGGCCTCTTCATGGAGGGATCCGAGTCGTGACTGCCCAGGAGCTAGCACTGCTCGTTTTTTTTTTGTCTGACGGAGCTAGGGCAGTCACGATTCGGATCCCTCCATTGAGTATAAGAAAGTACATTCTTAGTAGCTTGGTCTCGGTTTCATACGATGCGGAGGTTCGCGCTGCCGCCGCGACGGAGAAGCTCGCGAGGGAGAGTCAAGCACGCGAAGAGGAGGCGAGGCAGTTCCGACACGAGCAGCGGGAGCTCCGCAAAAGGCTGTTGGACGCGCAGGAGAGCTGCAAGTATTGGCTATGGGCTACCAACAAAGGCTGCGTACTTAGGATACGACTGTTCTGGCGGGCCCATCGGAATCTTTCTTGGGCGCCCAGCAGATTGTAGTTCATCTGGAGCGCATGTGGAAGGCGCCGCGCCGCGATAGCTCAGGTCTGCGAACAGAGTTCTTCACCTAGCCAGATCGATAGGTGGTCTGCCAATTGCATATTGGTTTCCTAGCGTCTTTTCATCCACCCTCCCCCACATCAATAGAGAGCGCGATCTGATTGATCGTAAGACTAGGAACGTGAACTACTACTTCTGTCTGCCCCACCAGTTTCTCGTTGTCGTAAGCACGCGGCCCCGCGGCCTCAAATGTTGGAGAAAACGAGTCAGAAGATGTGCCAGAGCGAGCGCGAGATGGCGCGGAAGCTGGCGGCGCTAGAGGAGAAGGCGCAAGAATCCGACTCAAAAAGGGTCGCATCGGAATCCAAGAGCAGGGAGGCCGAGGAAAAGCTGGCAGACGCTGAGGAAAAGCTGTCAAACACCAAAGAAAAGCTGGCAGACGCGGAGAAGGAAGTGGCGGTCTACGAAGCGAAGGTGCAGGCGGCGGAAAGACGAGCTGCTGGAGCGGACTCGCAGAGGGCGGAGCTCGAGACAAAGCTCTCGGAAGCGGAGGCAGCCCAAGCAGAAGCAGAGCAAACACTTACGAATTGGACCGCGTAGATGAAGTAAAAGTAGTTCTTGGTGGAGGTGGGACTGGTAGACGGCGGCGCAGAGAAATGTTTTGCCGCGCATCTTCAGCGAGTGGGCCGAGGCTCTGAGCTTTCATCTGATTTCGTCCGCATGCCGCTCGCTGTACCATTTTTAGAGTTTCGCCTCAACAGCGCTTTCGAATTTGCAAAGCCAGTCTGTAGGAGCTAGGACGGTGCTGTAGTTATAAATTCCCTCACGACCTACTCCTACTTACGCCCAGGATATATCTGTGTTGTTTTCATCGCGAGTGGAGGAACGAGAGCTGCGTCCACATGTACGTAGTTTTCTTCAACTACTTGCTTCGCTCCGTCTACCTGTGTTTCGACCCTTCGTTCCGTCTTTCTACCTTCAAGGAACTCTCCTGCGCGTCCCCTTCTCTAACAGAAAAGCTGCCGCTGAGAAGGCGTACGCTGCTGCGGAAAAGAGGGCGGCCGAGGCTGTCGAGGACGCGAAGAACAGGTGCCACCAATTGGCCCGCGACCTGGCGCTGGTGAAATCCCAGCGGGACAAAACGCACCAGTTCGCCACCGTTGCGGCAAAGGACGGGAAAGAGCAGCGCAGCCTTCGCGAAGCAAGCGAGCGCAAGATCGAGCTGGTACTTGTGGTAATGGTAGAATTGGTTTTCTTTGCCTGTACGAGACGGTGCAAGTGAATCTCCATTTCCGACTGTGGTCTTAATTGCTTCTAGGTGACGCAGGAGGCCAACATGGAGATTGAAGAGTACCGCGTGCAGTTTGAGGCTTTCAAGCGTCAGGCTATCGACAAGGTGAAGGTTCTGCTCGCGCAGATCAAGGACCTGCAGCGGCAGATCGCGAGTTACCAAGCCGCAAGTCGGCTCGATATAACGGCAGCGCCCCGTACTATAGCCTCTTCCTCTGCAGCATCTATTACTATTTCGAGCACATCTGGCAACATGATCATCAACAAGAGCAGCGGTACTAAGAACAACAGCGCGCCAACAGCAGCACTGAAACGCAGAAAAATTGCCTCGTGAGAGAGTAGTGCTGCTGGGGGTGACGCTCACGCTACTTGTTGCTCAGGAAGAACTTCTTTCTCAGTAGTTGGAAAAGGAGTTCTTACTGAGCAACAAGTAGCGTCTGCAGGGGTGCAATGATGAAGACGAGTGCGGGGGCAATGATGAAGACGAGTGGTGCACCGCAGCTCCCGGATTCCCTAGGTTGTACAACCGCGAAAACTGGTCGTCCACCTTCGAAAACTGGCGAAAACTGGTTGGTCAACGGATCGAATTGAGAAGCGGTGCCAGCGAGGAGCTGCGTGCCGTGCTGGGTCCGGTTCATCTCACCCGCTTGGACCATGTGGTCTCCTGCTGGTGTCGAAGGTTGGATGTTCATCAGCTGGCTCTCGAACTGGTCGTCGAACAGGTCGTCGAGCTGGGTGCGTCGTCATGAGTCGAGCAGTGATGTTGGTCTTGATGTAGTGTTTGATGTGATACCAAGATTACTTTTGCAAGGAGGTGGACGGACACGGTTCTCAACATTTGAGAATCCAAAAACCATCTCGCTCTACTTGCTGCTGTTCACCCAAAGCTTCAAGCAACTCTCTTGTGTTTCTTCTGACGCCCGCAGTCGGTGCGTTTGTTCTTTAAATTTTGTTGCACGGAGACGTGCGTGTTTATTCATTGGTTTCTTTCTTCGTGTCTCGAGGTTAGCAGGACCCTGACACTCGGACATTTTTTTGGGAAGATGTCGAACCATGAGCACGCTTATAGCCCTCGTGGCTCAAGGTCAAGTGAAAGATAATCATCCAGGTGGGATTTGGGAAATCGCAAGTGTATTCGTTCCGCGGCCTAGATCATAGATCAACAGAGTTATGAAGCCCGTTCGCAACGACTTTACTCACTTAAGCTAAAGCCGCGCGAACGAAAGCAATCCCCTCGGTAGCCCCGAAAAGTTACCCCATAGGGCCCATCTACCTAGCAAGATCATTCTTGGCGCGCGAGTAGCAGTTTCAATTGCTGCGTTCGTTATCGACGACGAGGACACTGAGGAGAGGGTACAGACAAGGAGAAGAGGTGTCGTAGCAAACAAAACGAAAAAAAGCGCTCGGTGGTTCAAAGATGGAGGCTCCCGTTGTTCGGGTCCAGGAGAAGGAGCCCGGCATCGGTTTATTACCGGGCGCCCTTGTCCGAGCGGACGAGGAGAAACAGAAACTTGTTCCGCCCCCGATGCAAAGAGATGGTGACGCGAACTCCTCGAAGTTGAAAGACATAGGCACGCAGCTCACCGAGGTAAAAGCCTACAACAACGAAGATGCAGAGACGGCTCGTGATCTTCCGAGACTGCCTTCGTTGCAGAGCAAGAGCAGTAAGAAAAAGGCCTTGGAGCTCGGCGCTGTGGTCCTGTCCGACAATCTTTTTAGGCGCCCCTTCACAACTTCGTTCACACTGAAAACCAATGCCGCCAATCTGCCGGTCGTGCAAGTGCACGCCTCCGGGGCAGCATCTTCATCCGGCAACGCCCCTGCAACTGCGTTTTGTATCTGCGCGCCGACAGTGCCGGGAGAAGACCCGCAACGCTCCGTCCATTTCAGTTTTTCTTCTCCTGTCGAGGCCGAGCAGAAGAAGCGGACTGCCATGCTGGAAGAGCAGAAAGCGCGCCTGCTACCGTTGTTATCGCAGATGCCGCAGGCAGCCTTCCTCGGACATGGTACAGAAACCAAGCGCGACACACCAAAGGGTGTTACATTCACCAAGCGCGTCACCACTGTTCGGGACGCCCTGCAGCTTCCGGCGGATAAATTCCAGGTGGAGGTCGGCGGCGTTCCTCTCGCGGACTACCTCAAGCAGTGTGGGGCGCTGGCGAGGATTCAGAGCGGGTTGCAGATCGAGACCGGAATCGATATCGAGCTCTACTCGCTAAACGTCTACCAGCAGGGGGGGCACTTTTTGAAGCATAAGGACACGCCGCGCGGAGACGACACGTTCGGCACCCTGGTGGTCGGATTAGGCGGCTGCTACTATGAGGTAAGTGAAGTTGAAGTACGACTAAGAGTAAGAATCAGCGTCATACAACATAAAACACATTCTATTTCTTTGTTGTGTGGTTTGCTGTTTGCTTTTAAATAATTTAGATCGAGCTTGGGCTTGCAAATAATTCAGATCGACGACGTTTTGATGACTTACTTTGAAGATGTCCTTTTTCACCAGGGCGGCTCTATGACGATTTCGGATTCGGCGCTTCCGCACATTTTCGCTCATGACTTACTCGGGCTCGGGTTCGGGGATCCCTCCTCGGTGCAGGTCCCAGACCCCACAATGCTTCGCTGTGCTGCGTTTTTTTCAGACTTCGACCACGAACTCCACGAAGTCACCTCTGGCATCCTTATGACGGTCGCCTTCCTCATGAAGCGGGCCGACAAGAGTAGCGCAGCGAGCCTCATCCCGCGTCGGCTAACGCAGTTGGAGCAGGAAAAAAAGCTCGCCGACATGCTGCGTGAGCTGCTGCACGACAAGGAATTTTTGGCCAACGGCGGCACTGTCGGCTTCCCGTGTTCTCACCTCTACACGAACTCCGAGGTCTTTCCCGGGAAGGATCGCGCTGCGGACCGGGCGCTGACGGGCCAGCAAATCCTGCAGCTGAAGGGCAAAGACGCCGTGATCGGCCGAGCCGTCGACACGGTGCAGCGGAAGGTGGGTGGCGATCTGGAGTTATTCCTCACGCCGTATCTCACCTATTATCCGGATGTTTTTTCAGGAATCCTCACGCCGTGGGGGGACTACCTGCTGTCGCGGTTTCCGGTGGGAACGAAGGTGCCGCGGCGCATGGACGACGATGAAATCGCGCGCCACTTCAAAGCGATCGGGGACGCGTCTGATCATCTCGTCGGCGAGGTGGGCAGGACGCGTTTGCGTGCGCGTGACATGGTCGACGTGTGGGCACTCCCCGAGGAGTTCTCGCACCGCGCCAAATTTGCCGGGCAAACGTAATGCTTGGCTCTGCCACTGCCTTTTTCACCTTTACTATACTTAGAAAGATACGACCATACTGGGCTTAGCCTCGCCCTTTTCGGATTCGGTTCCTTCGATCGCGGCTAGCGCTAGTACCAACATAAATATACACTTATATAGATCTGGGTGATGGCGTTGGCGCAGCTGCAACAGTCTTTGTGAAAAAAGGATGAGTCATATCATTCTCCGCTACTTCTACTTCAGGTATTTCGGGAACAAGGCCAGCGAAGTCGACTTTTACGTCAAGTCTTTCTTCCGTTTGGTGTTTCCGCCCTATCTCGAGCGCAAGGACGTAGGACCGGAAGTCACGGAGTTAGGTGTCGAGAAGATCACCGCGCTGTGGAAGAAGCTCTCAAGCGTCAGAATGAAATGCGACGTGAACAAGTACGCCTTTTGGGAAAAGCGGGAACCGGACCTGGACCAGCCAGCGAGCGACTTGAAGGTGATGGCGGCTCTCGAGCAGGAGTTGAAGAAGCAAGTCGCGAATCCGCTCTTTCTGCAGAAGGGCGGGCAGCTCATGTTCCCGTGCCAGTCGACGTACTCTCATGTGGGTCTGTTCCCACCCGCAATCATGATGAAGCCAGCGCAGAAAAAGGCGAAAGACGACGAGTTCCGGAACAGATTGACGAAGACGGCCGCGCACGGTTCGTCCGCTGCTCCACTCCTGGCAGAAGCGGCAGCACCACCGGCGATGAAAAAGGCCAAGGCCAAGAGTGCGCGCGAGGTGCTCGACAAGAATCAGATAGAGAAACTGGAGTCGGCGGAAAAGCTGGTCGCGCTCGCTGCCGAGAAGGCCGGTTTGTCGATGAAGTTCCGCATTTACGAGGCGGAACACATTTACGAGACGTATAACAACGACGACCCGGATTACGTGCGCAAAAATAAGCGTAAGCCGTTCGAGCACGACATTCTGTCCACTTTTCCGCCGAAGCTGCCGAAGTCGATGTGCAAAAGCGACTTCCTCCGCCGCAAGCACTACGGCGAGGATCTTTGCATCGGAACCTTAAACTCGCGCTACCTGGGCGAAAACAGCAAGACGCAGCATTGGATGGGGGAATTGGTACACGGTGCGCGAGAGTTGAACGACGTTGAGTTTGACGAAGATTTTTCCGACGATTTCACCGACGATTCAGCCTACGACGACGATGGCAACGTAATAAGAATCTCAAAGCGGGAACGGCCCTCCGGAGCCTTGATCTACCGCACGGCACTCAGTGTGATGGTGCCCGCGGCCGAAAAGCGAACGACAGGCGTGTCTAGCTCATCTAGTGGGGGACAGGAAGCAAACATAAACGATGCTGGCGCAGCGCCAACGGAGAAAGCCGGCAGTAAGGCGTCGGCGGTTGGTGCGAGGGCGAAGGTGAAGGCCGCGGCGCCCAAAGCAAAGGCGCAATCTAAAGCCGCAAAAGCAGGAGCGTCGAAAGCCAAAGCCAAACCGGCCAAGGCGAAAGCGAAAGCAAAAATGTTGTCCAAGCAAGCGGCGGCAAAAATGAAGACCGTGAAGAAGAAATGTGCGAAGGCGAAAGCGAAGGCGAAGGCCGCCGCCCCCAAAGCAAAGGCGCAATCGAAAGCCGCAAAAGCAGGAGCGCCGAAAGCGAAAGCCAAACCAGCCAAGGCAAAAGCGAAAGCCAAAATGGCGCTCAAGCAAGCGGCGGCAAAAATGAAGACCGTCAAGAAGAAATAGGGGTGAAATCTACGCGACACTGATACAACGAAATCAACAAAACGTACTGCGGTACTGCAAACAGATGAAGTAATTCTTTGCATCAACCTCAGAACGTCTCCAGCCAAGTGCTTGGAAAAGGAAAAAGGGAAACAGCCCCGGCGAGTCAATTGATTTCAGAGCAGAAAAAATGACGAAGCTGGATCCGATCACATGGATGAGCTCGGTGAACGCTCACATCAGAGAGTAAGTAGATTCATTGATATATCATCTAGATGTTTATGTTTATCATTTTGGAACCAGGGACAGCCAGCACCTGTGCACCAGTTTTACCTACATATACACTTCATACCAGTCTACCACGTTTCCGGGAACTATTATAAGTAAAAGTGAATAATTAAAAGTATAAGCAGCACTAATTTTCATTCTTGTACCATAGTTTGCCTTTCAACGGTTCCTGAACTGCGATATGGAACTTGCTCACGTTCTTACATGGGCGTCGTCCCGGCTACAGGCGGGCAAGTACGTTGCCATCCTTTCCACCGACATTACGGGGGCCTACGATAGTATCAAACCGGGTCGCTTCGGTCGCAAGTGTGAAGAATTAGGCGTAGGACCCAATTACACGCGTCTGCTGCTCGCATGGATGCAGGGGAGGACCTACCGGGTGAGATTCGGCGACGCGGTGGGACCGTACTTAGCCTCCACAACTGGGATCCCCCAGGGGGGGATCCTCTCGCCGGCAATGTGGTGCGTGTACATAGATTCAGCACCGGCCGAACTTCGTAGACCTACCAATCCGTCTTGCGAACGGGAATGCGATTTTTTCGCGGACGATGGCTGCATCCTGGTCGCGGCGCCTTCCCTCGAATTGTTACGATTGGAACTTTGGGGCGTTCGCGCGGACCTCGGGCGCGTGCTCGAAGTGGACGAAGAGTTGGTTCTGGATGACGGGAAAACGCGAATCCTGGTCCTCCATTCTTCGCTGGTGGCGTCCCCCGCGGTGTGTCGAGAAAAGCGACGCCATCAAGGCCCCCCGGGCGCCCGGGTTTGGAACGTTCAGGCCGAACGAGTGGAAATCCCGCCAGAAAATATCGGGGCGCTCCCTTTCAAGCAGGTAACGTCACACCGTATCCTCGGGGTCATCGTGGACCACATGTTATGTTTCCAGGATCACTACGATTACCTGATAGAGAAGGCCACGCGCCGGATGCCGATCTTATATAGCCTCACTAATTATGACTGGGGAGCTGAACCCGGAGTGCTCACCCAAGCGGTGCGGGCGCTTATTGTTCAGCCTACGGCCTTCGCGATTGGGGCGTGGGGATCCTACGCTACGGATGGGGTTCTTCGCGACCTAAATACCAAGATACTTAATGTGGCGCAACGGTTAGCCATTGGGTCCGACCGCACCATGCGGCTCGAAGTGCTGCGCGTACTCGCGGAATCCCACTCCGTCTTCAATCTATATGGCCGGGCGGCGGCCACCCTCATCGATGCAACACTGCGAGGCCCCGAAAGCTCTCTGCGCGAGCTCCTCGCGCCACTGGTCCTGCGCCTCCCATGCGTGCAGGCGTTGCCCAAGACTACGACGGAAGACGAGTGGGTCATGCTTCCACACACCTCGCCGCTGCCGCCAGCGGCCCGATGTGCGTCTGCACTCGCGGGCCGCGTAGAGACTGGGATTGAAATCTTCTACGTACCGGCCACCCAGACCGACAACCACCCGGTCGACGACATTGCGCAAGCCGTGCGCGCGGGTAATCTCCGGCCAGCGTTCCATTCCTACGCCGAAGAGCTGGATGACAAGTATCGCACTTTTGATCCGGGGTGGATACGGAACGCCACCGAGATACTGCTCCGGACGGGCTGGACGCCGGAACACGCGACCGCGTTCCGCACTCTCCGTATGCTAAAAGCGAGTAACGTCTTCTTTCATCTCGACTGTGACGATGTTCGAAAGCTGGAACAAAAGATCTCTGACCATATCGCGGCGGGCTTCCCGGTTGGCGCGTCGGATGGTTCAGTAAAACACGATACCGAAGTGGGCACTGCAGCCAACTTGCTCTATTGTTCTGCATTTAAATATGGTCGCCCGCACCTACGGGGGTACCGACGACGGGGAGCAGTCGCTGCGTACGGCATGGAACACTTGGGCCTCGACCGGCTCTTACTCGACCTGGCCGAGGGATCGGCCCCAACGCCCGCTGTCCCTCTTCTCTTGGTTTTGGACTGCCAGTCGCTCATTGCCTTCCTCGACCGGCTAGTGGGCACGGAAGTTGCGGGGGCAGACAAGGACGTTGCCCTCGTCCGCAACCTGGAGCGGGTTGCTCTCAAGTACACCCAGGTTGACGTCATGTTTTCGCCCTCGCACCTCGGAGTATCTGTGAACGAGCTTGCAGATGCCGTAGCCACTCACCTCCATACGGTGCTGACTCCGGCCGAAACTACCGTCCCGCCACGGATGTCCCACGAAGAGGTGAAAGCTGCGGTCGGGGACATCATGGAAAAAAGTGAGCTGGATGCCATCTATGATCTGGTTGAGAAGAAGTCCCAGTCAAGCCAAATTGTACAAGATTTACAACTTACTCGGAAAAAGGTTCATTCTATTTACCGATTGGCCAAAGGTGAGGGCCGCTGGTTTCAGCGGACATTTACTAACCTTATCGGCGCCACCCGCTTCAAGGAACCGACTTGTGCGGGTTTGCAGAAACGCTCGTGCTTGTCATGCGGAGCGTCGGAGGATAGCTGGCTGCATGTACTTTCCTGTCATGAGTTTCCGGACAGGGTTGCCTTGGCTAAACCGGCGGGGCTGATGGAGCTACTCGACACCATGCACGCTGCAGAGGAGGCGCGGCGCACACACCTTCAGGGCGTTGACGACTCCGCCCCGTAGGTGGGTGACTTCGTGTGGCATCGCGAAATTAGCTCCTTTCTAGCACAGTTACTTTTACTGCAATTGCTTATGTGCGTATATTATTCTGCTGGTGATATTCGCCCGTTGCCCGACTGGGCACATTGTGCTTCATCACCCAGACTGCTGCTACTTACTTTCTCCTGAGAATATCATCTCACGACGCCCCGCGGACATAGCACTGCTGGAGCCTTACTTTAAGGGTGTTCGTTCAGTGCGACCATTGAGTGAAGAGGTGCTCGGGCTCCGACATATACACCTGCAGCTGATGGTAGACAGTCGCAATTGTTTCGCTCGTCTGCCTTTCCCTTCTCTATTCGGTCATTTTGCCGTCGGGGTCCGTTCTCTGTAGTCTCTGACAACAGCGAAATACGAGCGATCATCTCTACCAGAGCTCCTGGCACTTTGATCTTTCAGCCTTTCAATGCCATTTCTCCGGTACCAGGTACAACACCACCATGTTGGCCGGTGCGCCCAGGATTTTAGGGATCACATTAAGTAGCAATACGAGCATACTTGGCTTTCTTTTTGCTCACTGGCCCCCCCTGAACGCGTCCATCCTGCCGGAAACTGCCACTCGGGCATCGATTCCACCGTAGTATATTCTTGTACCATCACCAATTTTTTTATATAGTGCCACCATCCGACTTCGCGATTTTATATAGAGAGGAATAAGTAGGGAAATCTAAGGCAACAATAACATCATCATATAGTGCCGGTGTGCAGTAGTTTCCACAACTACCAGTTGGCAGCGTTTCTTTCTGCACTCGCACGCTGTGGTTCTGTCGTAATTGTACATTGAGGATTAATGATGAACATCCATACGAGTGTATGAAATCAATGGCCAGTGCATGTGCAGCCTTTTTGGGAACGTGGGCAAATGAATTGAATCCGGAACCCGGACACTTTACCACCAAACGCGGTGGCATTTTGTTCTGCTATCTACTTCGGTCCGACACGTACAAAGAGCGACGCTTTGAGTTCGAACTGAAATTACCTGTCTCCTCACAGTCACATGCCTAGACAGAGAGATCGGCACTTCGGAAGCGTCGCATGCTATTTCACACTGAGTTGAAGCACTCCAAGGTCACCACTTCCGAGTTGAGAAATTGAGACTGCCGGACAATCCCGCCCCTAGGCGGAGAATCCCCACGATCGGGGGAGAGATAAACAAATAAGTTGTCCATTCATCAACATCGACGTGTCGTAAGTAGACGCAATTTGGATGAAGTTCCGTCTTACTTTTGGATAATCATGATGAAAGTAGACCGCGCTCTAGTCTAGTACTTCTCATGCGTGCCTGAACATGAAGTCCGACTCAATTTCAATGGGGGCGGCTGCGCAGAACAGCGGCGGCTCGGCCGCGGTACCGTTCGGCACGACACCATTCGGCGCACAAAATCAGCAGTTTGCGGGCCTGAAACCACAACTCCCCGTGCAGAACCGAGCAGTTGCACCCAACGGGGCCGCCGCGCAGACCGGCGTGGCGCAGCCGCCGGGAACTAGTGGTCCCCCGAGCAGTGCAGCGCAGCAGTTTCCTGTAGTGCGGCCCCAATTTACCGCGGGAACGCCGCAGTTCACGGGATTGCGGCCACCAACTCCGCCTGCCGCGCAGTTTGGAAATTCTGCAAAAGCGAACTGCCAGTTCGGCACAGCGCCCTTCGCCGGGGCGCAGTCGCAGTTTGCCGCGCAGTCACAGTTTGCAGTGACCTGGCGCCCGGCGACACCGCCTCCGACGTTTGGGGCACGACCTGTGACGCCACGCGTCCAAGGGCAGTTCGCGGCCGCGCGACCTGCCACTCCTCCAGCCCAAGGTCAGTTCGGATTTCCACGACCTGTAACTCCTCCAGCCCAAGGGCAGTTCGGCTTCGGACTTCCACGACCTGTGACTCCTCCAGCTCAAGGTCAGTTCGCATTCCCGCGAGCTGTGACTCCTCCAGCCCAAGGGCAGTTCGGATTTCCACGAGCTGTGACGCCATCCGTCCAGGGGCAGTTCGCAGCGGCACAATCTGCGGCTCCATCTTTGTCTGTTGTGCGGTCGGCGGCTCCTGCTCCACCGAGTGCGGGACAGTTCGCGAGTGCAGCAAAGCCCCAGTTCGGTGGGCCGTTTCCAACTACTTTGACTGGGCGATTCGGACCGCCCCGATCGGCACACTTGCTGCAGACCGAGGCACCCTTCCGGTCGGCAGCGCCGAATCTGAACGTGCAGGGACGAGGATCGGGCTTTCCGCCGACGGGAAATCCGCTTCAGGCAGGAGCGCCAATGACTGGCGGCGCGTTCATCGGGAAGGCGAAGCAGCCACAAGAACCCCAGGTCGTGCCGCCCGTGCCTCCAGAGCCGCAGAGCGCCTTCGCGGCGGCGGAGCCGTCCGCCGTGAGCTTCAACAAACGAAGCGCGGACGCACCTCCTGCTTTCGCACCTCCAGCCCGAGTGTCCCCCTCGCCCAAGCGGAAAAAAGTTTCCGTGCAGGGAGTGCACGACCGAACCGGTGTTGCAATCCAAGCAAGTTTCGCATCCGGCTACACCTCCGCTTTTTCAGCGTTGAAGCCAGCAGCAGGTGGGCACAACAAGAGTGGCTCAGGCTTCAGCGGCTTCAGTACGCAGAACGGATTCGGACCGAAAGCAGCGCTCCTTGGTACTCAGTTCTGTGACGTCCACGACCAGTTCCGGCCTCCAGTTTCGCTGTTCGCTTCGGCCTCGGCTTCATCCACCCTCGTCGCGAGAGGATGCCCTCCCGCTGCGGCTATAATGACGTCTACTACTTCATCATCGTCACAACTAAATACGAACAAAGCTGCAGCGGCACAGCAGCTTGAAGGGCGGCCAGGGAAAGAACTGGAACAGCAGCCCCCCGCACAGCAGCCCCCCCCGCCGGACCCTGCTTCGCCGCCCAAGAAAGAGAAACGTCGTCGTGGGACCTCCGATGTGAAGAGCCCCGCCTCCGCC
>RXOD01005431.1:0-14117 GCA_005223375.1 Amoebophrya sp. AT5.2 | reverse complement strand
CCCGCCGCAGCGGGCGACGCGGGCGGGGGAGGCGAGGCGGCGAAAGCGAGCAGGGTCATCTACTACGGGGCGCGCTCGCGGCTGAGCAGCCAAAGAGCAAGAAAATGCCGGCGGGCCAGCACAGCCTTCCACTTGGGCCCGTGCTCCGTGTGGGATAGGATCGGCCGACCCTGAGGCGGCACACGTCGCGACGCTGTGCGGTTCTGCACTGCAACAGAGGAAGACACGGACACCGAGGAGAAGAAGAGAAGCGCCCCCGAATGGCATGAGGAGCCGCAGCGGCTGCCCATCGTACACAGCGCGCGCCCGCGCACCGATGGCGCGCAAGAGCTTCCGCACGGGCTAGCAAGCAGAAATAGAGGCGCCGCCCGAGGACGGAAAAGCCACACGAGGCGCCCAAATTGTGCACAGACCTCGCGCATTCCTCGACGCATCAACGTGCCACGGTAACGCTGCGGCGACGAAGTACGACTGCGACGAGGACGCGTTCGACGGAAAGCGAAAGGCAAGCCAGTTGTTCTTGTCTCCGCCTCGCTGTCGTTGTGTAGTGCTGATAGCTGAAAATCGTGCGTCTGTGTATGCATGCGCGCCAGCACACGACCAAGCACAAGACTCACGCACGGACTGGCGTCGGTGTGGCTGTGGTTGCCTTTCATGCCAGGGAGATGACGACGAGCCGGGCTGCTCCGGGTGGGCTGGCTGATGATGGAAGCGCAAGCCCAAAGCGGGGGCCATAGATCAAGAGCGCCCCCAATCAAAGTCCAAGCGAAAGCGCCCGGCTTGGAGAGCAGCGGCCTGCTCTACGCGGTCAACAACTGGCGACCACGTAGACAAGCTCGGGGCAGTGTATTCGCTGTCGTTAAACTCTTCGCCCTGCTCGTTGTGCCAAGGCATGGGGCCAGTTTCAACGCGTCGAAGAGCTGCGGCCGCATTAAAGTCCGGGCGCGCTTATGCATGCCAGAGACCAGCAGCGGCGTTCGTTCGAACCCAGCGCCAGCACCCCAATGGCCCCGACCCTGCTCCGCCCAGGTATGGCAGCAAATCGAAATCCTCGAACCAAACGGCGAGCATGCAAGTTTGTCAACGAGGCGCGCCCGAAAAGCTTCGCCAAGAAGCGCCCAGGGGAATTACGCCAGGCGCCCCAGTTCCCCCCGGCCAAAGGCAAACAAGGAGAAAGAAGGGCGCCGCATTTCTCCCTCGCGCGGCGCCTCATTCGTAGGATGAGAATCGCGCCAGCCTCTGGCTGTGTGATCGCGCTGCCAGACGCGGGCCGGGTCATAAGCTATGCGCAAAAAGAGGCCCGCGGCGGCCCCGTCGCTTGCACTACGCGGCCACTTTGGCCGAGCCTTGCGCTGTCTACTGCTGGCGAAAAAGCCGAGGGCGTTCGGAGGTTGTGCAACGTGTTGAAAGAGGTGACCAAGCAAGCAGCGGGGTACGCCATACCGCAGGGGGGATGGAAGTGCAGCGCGGCGGGCTGCCCCCTCGAGAAGGCAGCGAAGCTGCGCGAGCAGTTCACGGCCAGGCAGATCCTCACAGTGCTCCCCTTTGTTGCAGTCCCGACACTCTGGCGAGAAAGGAGGGTCCTCGTTGAAAAGTTCACCAGCCTGGCCAGCTCCATCAGATCGAGCGCCAAGCTTTTTCTAAACGGCCCCGCGAGAAGCCGAAGACCATCGACCCGACGACGGTGAACAGCGTTTCCACCACCCACATGGAGTGGCTCCCGATCCGCCAAGCGCTGCCGAAGCAAGGGGCCCTGACTACGCGGATGACGTGCATCATCAGCGACAAGATGCACGAAGGCGCGCCGATGGAGGAGATGCCCAACTTGCAAGCCAAGTGGCACGCCATCACCAGCCTGGCCAGCTCCATCAGATCGAGCGCCAGGCTTTTCCTCTTTCCGTTTTTCTGGTAGTGGATGCATGGCGATAGTCGTCAAAGATTGCGAAACCTTTAGGCCTGCGCAGCATTTCGGCCCGAGCCAAAGTCTGTAGTGGAGCCACTCACACTAAGTCCGACCGTCGTTCACCCTTGGTAGGTCGGTGGTTTGGCGAAAGAGTTCGAAGATTACGCGCGGCCGCAAGGCACGCTCCACATGGCCACCATCTTCAAGGAGAAAGGAGAAACGACCCGCCAGCCAGAGGGTAAAGCCCTGCCTGCCGTGCCGTCTCGTAAGCTCATTACCGCTTCAGCGCCGGGCTTAGTCTCTTCGTCTTCCGTCGAATCGCATGCCGAGACGTGGCGCCGCTCCGCCTGGGGATCGGTGCACTCGGCGCAAATCATGTCCGGGCCCGGCTTGGGCTCCTTCGGGCGGTCCAGCGGGGGCGCCGCCGGCATTCCGACGCGCGGGCGGCTCATCCAGCGCGCCGAAATCTATCGCGCGCCGCAACTGCCTGCACTCGGCTGCGCAGCTCTCGCGCGGCGCGCTGCCTGGCCTGGGAGCACCTCAAAGAGCGCAAGGAAAAGAATGACCCCCCGCACGCGCTGACGAAGAACAATACATAGGGGCACACTCGAGGAGGGGCGACGACGCTCCTTCGACGCCGAGAGCAAGCGGACCACCGTCGGCGCCTCGGTGACGAGCTCGAAAGAGCACGGCGGCAACGGCTCTGCGTTGTGGGTGGTGCCGAAGAATGGCGATAGACCGCGTCGCCGGCGCGTTGTTTGACGCAGCACGGGCGCGGCAAGTATGGGCTGCCACGCATCTGCCTCGACTTCAGGCCCGAGCTCGCGCAGACCATCGCGAAAGACTCCGACTCTCCGCAAACGCACACCAGGGAAGACCTCTCCTCGCCCACTCGGCGCCGCATCGAATTCCAGCGCAGCAGATCCAGGACGGTCCGCCCTAGAGCCTCTAGATTCCCCTAGCGTTGTGCCCTGTGCCTTGCGTTGCGCCTTGCGAGTCGCCAGAAGGAGTCGGAGGCGCAGGCTCCGAAGGTGGTGAAACTTTTCGAAACGAAGGAGCAATAGACGCAGCCTCCCGCGCCGAAGCTCGGCGGGCCGACGGGGAAGGAAAAGGGAAAAAAGGGCTCGCGGATCTTCTCGATCCTTCCAGCCGACGGCGAAGGCAAGAGCAAGACAAGGTGGGACGAAGTCGAAGACGCTAGACCTATGATCTATTCTAAGAAGGCGGGCAAGGGCAAGGCTGCCACCGCTGGCGGTGCGCGTGAAGTACCTGCAAGCGAAGTACTTGGGACACACGACGCGGAGAGCCAGAAGCAGGCCGCGCCCTGGCCTTTGTGGTCGGGCGCGCGGAAATCTTGCCGCGGGTGAGGGCGAAGATTGTGCGGAGTCGACGACTGGGAGTTTGATGCTGGGCGGTGTTGGTGCTGGAGCTGGCGCTTTGGCGTAATAATTGGCGCCAATCGACCGCGATGCCTCGTAGTTAACTGAGCGCAGCGACTCGCTGCGGCGCTGTGGTACCCGGGCACCGGGCGGAGCAGAGTAGCAGCAACGTATGGAGCGGCCCGACCAGTTGGCGACGAAGTGCATGGAGGGGCTGGCGTGGTGGTTTGGGATAGTGCGCATCCTCATGAAGATGGGCCAGACATGGACCGACCAAGCCATGCCGGTTCTCAGCTGTTGTGGCGGGGTGGCCCCTGATCGTTTTGATGCTGAAACTATAGGGGCCACCCTCGCGCCTGCAGTAATCGCCCGCCATCTGGAAGGTAGCAAGGAAGCTTATTGATCCCGGGGGCTGCTAGTATATATGTAGCCGCGCGCGCGCGCCGCCACCGCGGGCGTGGGATTGGAACGAATTCAGCCTGGACGACGGGCGCCGCGCAAAAATTGCGAGACGCTGCGGCTGATCGCAAACGCGCCCCGAGAAGCGTGCCGCCCGTGATTGATAGCTCCAGTCCGTCGCATTCGCGTGGCTATTGTCATGGTCCCCCCTTCCTCGCGGATCCAGTTACGATTGCAATACGTAGCAAGTCGGCGCAAATCCTTCCCAATTCCTTCGCGTCGGATTTCTCCCCAGCTGGCGCAAGTTTGAGCCTGCCACGGCGGCGGTCGCGTGCGTTTCTTCCCCCCTCCGGCCAGACTCTCCGGGGGCGGAGTACGGGAGCGCCCTACCGGTGCGCCCTTCTATCTTTCACCCTCCGGGCGGAGTTGGAGCAACCTCGTCGCAAGAAAAAGAATCCAGCCGACCCCAGCCAAGAGCTGGAGCAGAAACAAACCCCGCGCCAAAGGCGAGGAGCGTGGGCGCAACAGCCAAGAGCTCGAGCGGCTGCATTTCCAGAGCGACAGCCTCAGCAACGAGACCAAAGCTATTTGCGCTACGCGGGCGAACCAATCTCGCCACAATCAAGTGAACGCGGCGCACGAGATGCGGCACATCACGACCGACCGAGCCAGCAAGACGCGGCGGGCCCTTTCAGCGCGCAGCACGTCGCCAAAACATCGGCCCCCAAGTGCCACAAGTCACAATGTTCAAACCCGTAAGCGGATCGCGCAACCCCCCCCGGACGGGCGCACGTCAAGGGCGGCCCCGGTGGCGCGCGATCCCGAAGGCGAGCGCGTGCGCGTCTTCTCGGCGACGAGCAGTGAAGACGCGACAGAACATGACGACACATATTGCGACGCCTGAAGAAAGCGCGCGCGAAAGCGGGGAAGACTTGCCAGCACTCTGTCTTGTTCTCACGCTTCTGGCGTGAGCGTGGCTATCACTATCAAGTCCCAATATGTGGCGCATCCTGGGTAGTGCTCCGGAGGAGGGGGCCACTGACTCCCCTGACGCTCGCGGTGTACACGGAAGCGGAACCGAACAGCTTCGCCATGGCGCGAAGGGAGCGGGCAAACAAGGAACGGTGACCAGGCGCCAGGGAACCGGCAACGCCAACGGCCGAGGGAAAGGGAGGCGGCAGCTCCCCGGTCGGCGCTGGATCTAGTGCCAGCAAGGCGACGCGCATAGCTTCCAGGTGCAGGGGTGCGAGACCAGCTGACCGCGATGGAGAAGGAGCGGGCGGGGCAGAGTTCCAAGCTCGGAGCGATCCAAAAGACGCTCCCCGAAGAGCTCCAGCAACGCAAGCGACCCAGAAACGGGAAAGCATTGCCATTGGCCACTGAAGAAGCTGGAGTCGAACGCGCGACCAGCGAAAGCGCGGCGACGTGGTGCCATAAGAGCACTGCCAAGGAGAGGCGAGGGGGCCGCGTGCTTTTTCTCAGCGGATGCTTAGCCTGAAACTTGTAGGAGCAACGAAAGACCAGCCGCAGAAAGGGCGCGCGGAACTCCATCCGATGCAAAGATAAAGGCACTAAAAAGATCAGACATGTCCACACTCGAAAAACCAGACAACGAGAACGCTCCGGCGAGGTTTACCATTGTGGCCATGAAGCTGGACGCGATCCAGACCGAGCTGCGCGATCTGCGCAGCTGGCAAAGCTACCGAAAAGAGCCCCCGGGCGGGCCTCGCAATGACCTGAGTGACCCGCTTCCACCACCGCCAAGGCGAAGCGGTCCGCGCCCTCGGTCGGAAGGAATAAAAAGCAAAAAGCAACAAGAACGACGAGTAGAGAAGATCGAGTCACCCTCTTGAAGTTGAAGACGGCGCCCCCTTCCGCAAGGCTGCTCCTCGCGGCCTCCGCGACTTGCGCCCGCGGCGGGGGCTCCATCGTCGTCGATGAGCAGCGACACCGCCGGGAATGGCGACCGGGCCCCCACACTGAGCCGCTCCGCGGTGCTTGCGCGCGGCCTCGCTGCGTGCGTACTGAACGGCGGCGCAAAGTTGCCCTCCTCCCCCGTCACCACCGCGTCGCTGTCCTCGTTTCCCCCCGCCGGGAAAATTCGCGAGCAGGAGGCCAAGCTGTTGAGCACGGACGAACTCGATCGGTTGCGCGCGCGAGCGGGCGGCGCCGGCGGAGGAGCGGGCTGCTCGATTCGTGCCTTCTCGGTTCGGCAGCGTTCCTTGAGTCGGTCCAACTCGTTTCGCAGCGTGCCGAGCACGTCGGACAAACTATGGTCCGCCGTGGACGTCATCCTTCGTGCCCGATAATTGAGCTTGTGCTACTGTACTAGAAGCGTGATGCCGAATCCGAGTGCGAGTTCGAGTCGCAGTCGTCGCGCTCGACTTCTACGCGTTTGGTTGACGCCTTGTTTCCGGTCAGCTTCGCTGCCTGATACTTTATTTTTATCAATTTTGTTTGCTCGGTCGAGCTGGTATTCTAGTTTCAGCCGCCCGCGCTCCGTGGTAGAGGGATATGGCGCAAATTTGCGGCGCCGATTTGGCCGTCTCTCGGTTGCAGTGCGTCGTTTTCCTTTCGGGCCGGACGTCCTCGTAGCGTGTGCCAATACAAACAAGCTCGAGCCAGAGCAGCTGCTCGAGCATCACTTCATTCCGACGTGCAGGACAATCTTCAATGCATCGCTGTTCTTGATGTTCATTCTTCATCCGATCCCGGTCAAACTTATCCCCACTTATGTCTATCTTCATGTGTGGCGTAGTACTTTTTCTACGCCAGCATGGTCATGCGTTCGCCGGAATGCGGTGCGCTAGTCAAGTCAGGTTCAGCTTCAGGTCAAACATGAGTATGGAAAGTATGGCGATCTCCGTGTTACCAAAACAGATCAAACTGGGTCAGCTGCAACAAGTGAATGCCGAAGTTTTGCTTCCCGTCGCATTGAAAAAACGCTGTGTCTGGAAGTGTCGTAATATGTCTCTGTGCATACTGCTTCATCAATGGGCCGCATAAGTATTTGCTCTTTATTTTCTTTAAAATATTTTCTTGGGATTACGATTACCACCGGGCGGCATACGCGCTTTATTTTTCTTGGGATTACACCAGTTACTAGGTAATCGCATCTGCCACTGTAAGTGATTTAATCTGATCTCCATAAAGAAAGAAGTGTAAATAAATACTAGAGTCCAACTGCTGTTCGCTATGTTTGGCAACAAACGACCTGCACTGCTATATGGTTGTGACGTTTTTGCGGTGGGCGATTCAAATTACACAGAACATTGATGCGCGTCTGTTCTAAAGCGTCACAATCTGTATCTGAAAAAGAAACGGCACCAGTCGAGAATTTTGTTCGTATTTATCACGGCAGCCGCACCAGTGGTCTCTCCGTGGGCCTGGCAACTCACTATCTGCTTGTTTGTTGTAGATGACGTGCTCAGCATACTAATATAGCATTACTTATATACCACCATGTTGCACAATGAATTGTAATTCGGTCTCGTATCGACGGATAGCAGCCTGAGGCGGCTACCCAGCGACGGAGTCGCGATCTGAATCTTTTTCTGTGAACGGCTGCTGTAGAAGAGACGAAGCTGCAGCCCCGCTCTCACGTAAAATTCACATCATGGACGACGCGTCGGGCACTGGTGCCCACACGCCTGACATCACAATGCTGCTGTCGATAGTCTGCATTGGGTTTGTTGGCATCACCGGAGCCAGCATTGTTGGACACACGACTGGGAGTTGCTGCTGCGGCACCATCATTGCGATTCCGTTGCCAGTCTGAGGACGGTGCGTATAGTGGTTGATCATGTTGAAACCATCAGAATAAAGTCATTTTTTTTCGTCACGTATAGATACGTAACCATCAACGACCCATAGTAAATCCCGGTTTGATCTTGATCATATCGTACGTTACCTATACCTCCTCGTCCTCCATCATGTAAAGAAAAAGAATTCTCCAAAACAAGAACAAATAAGGCACAGAAGGGAGCAACAAGTCGAAGGGTACCATCACGAGCTGCCCGGCCCCCGCCCCGGTAACTCCAGGCATTACTCCCGCGGCCACCGCAGAAGGACAGCAGGAAAGGCCAGGAGGCTGATAGTTCGTCGGGTAGCCGCATACCGGAGCAGCTGCAGCAGCACCTCCGACGGCACTAATCACTGGCGCAACCCGTGCGGCCCGCATGGCGGCGTAGTAGTGTTCGTAGTAGTACTGAAACAATGCTTGCCGGGACTGTGCGGTCGCAAGAGCTTCGGCGGAAACCCCTACCCCCGGAGCTCCAAAATCGCTGGCCATAGCCGGACTGGATGAGGTGGTAGCCGAGGAAGCACGGCAGGTGACAGTCGATGTTGGGGATGACGAGATGAGGGCTGAAGAACTTGCGGTGCCTGCAGAGGATCCCGGACCTGCGGACCCGCTAGTTGCGTTGGGCGACGACGAAGGACCCGTTGCGGCGCTGTGTGGGAGTGGGTTTTCATTTTATCGGGCTCGGGGTCGGGCTCAGGCCGCCCGCATCCTGTAATATTTGACTCGTCGAGCTCGAGGTGGAGGACAATGACATTGAAGTCCAATACTATTCAAAACAAGTAGGCCAGCACAATGCATATCAGTCGTGTAGTGCACCGCGCGAGTTCTTGCACTGTTCGCTCTGTACCTGCAGCTGCTTCCATCCCCGGGCGCGTTGCCCGATTTCTTCTGTCCGTAATGGCCGACGGCGCCCTTCGGTCGATCGATGTGCGTCGACGTCCTGTTTGCTGGGTCGTTCTGTTGAAGTTCTTGAAACTGATTGTTCGTGCCTGCGATCGCGTTTGGCGTCTTCCACCACGACTGACGCCCTGCTCCCCGCGCGCTGTAGTCGCTGCATCCGTTGTTTCTATTGCCGCAGTGGTATCCGTAGTTGTAGGAGGTGTTGTTCGTTTGTGCCGCTCGTGCTGCCAGCCGCGACGCCATTTCCTGTTGTGACCAAGCACCTGTGCCACCTGTGAATTTTCAATTGTTCTTTCAATCTACTTATGCAGCAATGGAAGCGCCGCGCGACGGCAGCACGTATAGGCTACTGACTCACACCAGACACAGCTGCGACTACCTCCACCGGCCGTAAGAGCCCATTTTAATTTTTTTTTCTGGTCCTCCACCTCCCCAAAGACAAACGAGCCTCTGTCTCTAAAGAAACAACCGGATGAACGAAAGTGCAACATATCTATTCATTGATTTTGATGGTGTTATCGGCCAGCGCAAGTAGGAATACCTGCCATGCCGGCCCATCCGCCATAGGAGAACCCGTTGTCCACGCGACCACCTCCTGGTCGTCCCCCTGCTGTTCTGTTCCATTTGGTCATTCGTGTGTTGTTGCTCCCCGCCGTCACTTCGGCTCCGGTCGCGGCGGCCCCTCCGTAGCCCATCTGCTGTCCCAAGATGCAAGCGGGATTCGCAGCTGCGGGATGCATCGGCCAACCCTCTCCCTGGCTGCGCGTGCCGAGTCTGCTTCTGTCGGTGGAGTTTCCCTTTCCCAAAATGTAGTTCGCACTCGACTGCTCCAGCCTTGCGCAGCTGCCGCGGTACCCAGTGCCAGTGGCAATGGCTCCAGCGCCACCGACCTGTTCGTCGGCCGTCCCCACCTTCGCCGTTTCCCGATAGTAGAACAGCTCGACGTAGCGGCGCTTTCCGGGCTTTTCCAAAAAAAAAAGTTTTTTATGCAGGTCCCGGCGGCACTTTTGCGCTGCTTCGTGCGTCTTGAAGTAGAGGCGCGCGAAGCCAGACGGGCGGCCGCTGTAGTCGTACACGAGCTCGATCGAATTGGAATCGGTATCCGGAGACGTAGAGTTCGTCGTGTTCTTCCCAGTCGTCAGCACCTTGCTCTTCTCATCTCCTTGACCGGCGGAAGGCTCCTCGTCCGCAGTCGTCACGGAAACAGCGCGCGGTTTGACGCTCTCCAACAGAAACGGCGGAATTTCAATTTTCGCGTCGGCAGTCTTGGCTTCCTTGGTCGTTTCTGAAGCCGCATTCGTCTCCACGTCAGCAGTCGCGCCCCGTCCTCCCGCTCCCGCAGCGACCGCACTAGATAAAGGCTTCAACAAATTGTCACCGCTGCTCCCGCCTGCCGGCGCTGGCGAAGTCGACAGCAGTTGCGCGGTGTGCTCCGGTCCGAGAAACTCGCGGATGTCGGCCGCCGTGGCCCGAAAGGGCAGTCCGCGCATCTGCAGAATAGGACGGTCTTTTTCGGTGATGAAGAGCTGAGCATTCGTACGGAAGAGGATGCGGCTCCCCGTCGCATCGTACACAGCGGGCTCGTCCGGATTGAAAAACTCGTCCGTGAAAGCCGCAGAACTATTGGCCGCCGTGACGCTTGATATGCTGGTGGCAGAAGTTGTATGAGTAGTTGTTTCAGATTGTACTGTCTGAGCGGTTGCCGCTGTGCTGGTCGAGGCTAACTGCTGTTCTAACCGAAGCTGGGGCTGTTCTAGCCGGAGCTGGGTGGCCATGGACGAAGCCATCTTGGTCTTGCTCTTGGTGCCTGGTTCGTGTCTTCGTCGGTCCTGGAACCAATTCGAAGTGTTGTCTTTCATCTGAAAAGTGAAGTAGAGACAGACTTTGGCTTCCAGAAAAATCTGCATCAATCTCAATTTCTCAGTCGCATGACTTCCTGCCGTCACTGCAGTTCCTCCGCCTTCTCAAATTAGGTTCATCATGCGCCATGCACCTTTCTTCAATTCTTTCAAGCGTGGTCGACTTGCCTGTGCGTTGGAGGTGCGCCGCGGGGGGGCTAAACTAATGGACAAACGACCTTTACCTTCTGACAAGCTCGCGAGGAAAAGCAACTTGCCTGAAAGTGCAACATGCAAGCTCCACAAACAAAGGACAGAAATTCTGGCAGTCGCTCGTTGTACACACAAGGAATTTCGCCGCATTTTACTTATTTTTATCTTTATCCGGCATTGTGTTCCTTTGTCTCCGTTTGTTTCTTGCGTCTGGTTTCTTGTTCCACCTTCACTACTTCTTTAGAAATTCTTTGAAGAGCATGAAGTCGGCGTTTGTCTGACTCAGTCCCGCAATCAGCGTGTTGTGTGAACCGCCGTGCTGCAGCAGCAGCGATGGCACCGGATAACACGGCTCCAATCCCTCAGCTTCAGATCCGCTTCCGCCCGGACAACCGTATGCTTCCCGCAGTCTCCTGTCCGCGTCGGCATTCTCCCCCGTGCCACCTGCCCCGTTCAGTCTTCGGTTCAGAATTGCATCCACGCGCTCCGCAATTGCGTCCGACATGTCGGGGTACACCACGCCGTCGAATTCCTTTTTCACCACCGCCACGCGTGCGAGAAAGTTCGTGCTGGCCACCACATCCGCCAGGTTGTCCACCGTGGACTCCTCCTTTCCGGGCAGAAAGGGCGTGAACGGAAGCGTGGCGTAATGCGTGTAGCGCCAGAAGATGTGCAGCGCGGAGTCGAACGGCGCCTCGACGACAATGTGGGTGATGCGCTCCAGTAGCAGCGGTGCTCTGTCCTTCAGGATGCTCAGCGCGCCTGCGAGGACGCAGTTCCCGAGAGAGACGCCGTGAACGACTATCTTCGCCGGCGCGGGGCCAGGGGTTTGCGACGATAGGAGCTTCGTTATCCCCGCTTCCAAGAGCAACGCTGCCCGCCTCTGCACATGGTACGCACTAGCGACGTGCTCCGTGTCGCGAATGTTATTGCGGTAGCCGGGGTACGTGTGGAGGTAGGAAGTGAGAGGGGTGTCGGAAAAGACTTTGCGGAAAACCATGCGCGAATTTCCGAACGCGGTGCCCACGTTCGCGCCGTTTCCATGGAACAAAAAGTAGCCTACTCCCCGCTCAGGTGGTTTGTAGTCCAGAAGTCGCCTGCTCTGTTGGAGCAGTTGATGGCGTTGTGGGAACGCTGCCACCGACCGTGGCTGGGTGCCCGTCACTGCGAGAACGCCTTCACCGGGAATTTCATCAGCTGATCCTACTGTTATCATCCCCGGCGCTCCACGGCGAGCAACTTGGGCAACGCTTTGTCCACCCAGCGTCGAGGCGGGTTCGAACTGGCACGCCAATGACGCTCCTGGCGACAGCGCGTCTGCAGCTGCGACCGATTGACGACGTCGCAGATCGTCGTCCAGATACAGCCCCGCGTGGTCTGTGAGCCTCTCGCAACGATATTTCAGCGAGGCGTTGTCGGGAACCGCGACGTTAAGGTACTTGCGCGCTACTTCGTTCCACGCCTTCGCCAGAACAGACTCTCGTCCTGTTTGTGTTTGTCTCGGCCCGGTCGGCCCCATGTCCAACAGCAGCAGCGCAATGTGCATCGGCACGAAATGCAGTCGGTCAAAAGCGAGCGGATACAACGCAACTCGGCCCACGACGAACAAGGTAAGTCCCACCATCACGTACGTTATCGCACAGAACCGGACGGTACGGGGATACAGGATCACCCAATGCAGAAGCGCCTTCACGAGCTTCACGGGAGAACTGTCGACAGGAAGATTGATGTGGTGCTGGAGCTGATACGATGATCCCGCGAGTGGTGAGGCTCCTCGCGCGACTTCCTCGTCATCGTCCGACTGTCCGCCACGGGGGCCGGGAGACCTGACGAGGACCTCCGCTGCGCCGTCGTGCGGATCGTCCGGTGACGGAGAATCGGGCGCGGTGCGATCGTGGCCAAGGTCGATGTCCTGGAGATGTTTCGCCGCGGGGCGACCCGGGGACGCTGCGCCCTTCGGCTGCTCGAGTGACGGTGGTCTCCCCCCAGACCGGCTTCGATTCGTCATTCCTTTCTCCTGGCCTCCGCCGCGCAGAGCAGATGCCGGCGATGCTGAGTCTATGGAGGCGCGGCCTCGTCGAGAAGAGGGGGAAGCTCCTTCCATTCCATGATCTATTCCACGACGACCGAAGTCCGTGTCCATCTCTATCGCTACCGTCGGGCGGTCGTGGTCGCCTTGCTCTGCAGCATCTTGTTCTCTGAGCCGTAAGGCAGCACATCTGACGGCGTCGACGTCGTTGAGTACAGCTGTGCCGCGGAGCAGGCACTTGTGGACGAAATGCAAATGAATTTGATCAGCGGTCGTGAACACCGGTCCACCGCGTCCGTATTGCCATTCTTGGGAGGACCTCCTTCTGCTAGGCGATGTTCTTGCCGATGGTGATGTTGGCAGAGAAAGCCTACTTGACGGGGACGAGGATGCAGCTGCAGGTTCCAGATGTAAGCGCTGCGGAGAATCGTCGCGGGGCAGCTGCTCCATTGCCAGCGGATCCTGGGGCAGACCTGCGTCTGCAGTGCCAACGGCCGCCGCTACTTCTGGTCGCGACGCTGAAGGCCCTTGCGGAACCAGTCCACGCAGTGCGATCCACTGCCTCCTCGCGACGACGAAAATGAACACTGGGTAGAGAAAATGAAACGCGGCGCTGAACAGCCACTCCGGAACTTTTTGAGTCAGGAAGGACGTGCTTCTTGCAGTCGCATACGCTTCCGCAACCGAATTTCCTTCTCCGCCTTGCTCCGCGGTGGTCGTAGTTTGACGATAGTCACTAGTACTTCTTTCCCCCATCAGTATCGAAAATGGGAAGAAAAGGCTGGAGGGCATTTCTGCGACGCCTCCATAGGCCGTTTCCACAGCCTCGTAGGAAACAAGGGCGCCCTCGAGCTCCGGCCAGGACCTACTGTTTTGCAGCGCCGCAACATCCTCGACCGTCGCCGCGAACCACGTCCACAGGTACCAGCTGCTCCGCATCGACGTGCAGATCGCTGCCAAAGCAAGACACACGAAGAGCGGCAGGAAAAACAGCGACAGCACCTGGCAATTCGCGCGGTGCAGTAGCAGCTCCGCTGTGTTTGCGATCGCCCTATGCCGCTGGCTTGATACCTCGTAGAAGTGCTCGCCCAGATCGAGATCATGCTCCACTACGGCACTTGTGCTGGTACTCACGGCGGCCCGTGACGAAGATGACCTCGCCCGCCATCGTTTGAGAAAAGATTCTGAAAACCGTACGCCCGAAAGCAGGAGAGTCGCGTAGAGCGTCCAGGCCAACCCGGAGACTGCGAAAATGTGCAGTGCCGCATACGCTGCAGTCGTTGCCACGATGCAATTCAGGCTCAGGAACTCACCCGGGTCGTCGAAGGACAGCGCGAACCGCTGTGGCGGACGCGTGAGTGCGACAAAGTTTTCGTCCACGCCTGAAAAGCCGTCAAACCAGTTCCAAAGTTGCGCATTTAGGAGGAGAAAGTAAAGAAGCGCGAGTGCAAGCAAGGCCGGAGGAGAAACCGCATGGTACCCCTGCGCACGAAGGACACGAAGATCCAGCGACCACATTTTTTTGATGGCAAGATGTTGACTCCTTGGCCTTTTTGCAGCGATGTTGTAGTGGAGTCGTGGGGGAAGTAGACGCTACGCACGGCGTTCGCGACTAGCAATGAATAGTCAAGACACTTTTTCCACGAGTTGCCGC